>CAUYRH010120936.1:0-50154 GCA_963574655.1 Perodicticus potto | reverse complement strand
GCTGACCACCTCCTTTTATTGACCACTTCTTTGTTAAATTTTTTAATTATATATATTTTTTTATTAAATCATGGTTGTGTACATAAATGCAATCATGGGGTACAATGTGCTGGTTTTATATACAGTTTGAAATACTTTACTGGAAATGGTTGACATAGCTTTCATGGCATTTTCTTACTCATTGTGTACAGATATTTATATTCTATATTTAGTAAGTTTCACCTGTACCCTTCTAAGATGCACCGTAAGTGTGGACCATGTCTTTACAATTTCTGATTGATGAAATTAGAGATTTTACTCTTTTTTTCCTGGTTAGGTTAGCCAACGTTTTATCTATTTTATTGACCTTTTCTTTCTTTCTTTCTTTTTTCATTGAATCATAGCTGTGTACATTAGTTCAATCATGGGGTACAGTGTGCGGGCTTCATATACAATCTGAGATGTTTTCATCTGCCTGTTCAACATAACATTCATGAGATTTTCTCATTTACTGTCTGAAAACATTTTTGTTCTGCATTTAGTAGTTTTCTCCTGACCCATCAAAGATGCACCTCAAGTGTGTTCTCACCCTTTATCCTCTCTCCTCTCACCCTCTCCCTCCCCTTCCCTCCCTCTTCCCTGTTATGTATATTTTAACACAATAATTAAATAAAGATCCTAGCTCTGCACCTGGTACACAGTGTATTTGTACCAAGCATTAGGTTCTCTCTGGGTTTTTCCCCAGAGATATGACAACCTACCTAGGGTTGGTTGATAGATGAAATTTGTATAATATATACTGTTTATTAGGTCAGATAAAAATTAGCTCCTCTGTGACTTTACTCTGGGTACTATTTTGCCAATCTGCTTGACAATTACCAACAAGCCATGTGGGTCTGTCTCAATGTTCTTGATGTCACCAGAGTCTTCTCGGCCCACTCACACTCAGCACTATTGCAACTGTGGGGAAGGCAATGCTGACATTGTATCTGTAAGATGAGCTTCAAAAGCTCATAGGAAACTGACAATAAGAAGTTGCTACTTTCTTTCTTCTTCTTCTTTTTTTTGGCGGGGGGGTTAGTTTTTGTGGAGAGAGACCTGGGATAAATGGGGGATCATTTAGGGAAGGAAAGTCTCATTGCATATTAGGTCAGAAAATTAAGTGCATGAACTCAACATGGCAAAAGTACTAATACCTCCTTGCTGAACATCACTGTGTTCACCTTTGAAGTTCCCCCCTTGGGAAACTATGCTCTGACACCAGTGCCTAGTCCACCTGTCAAAACAATTTTGGAACTCTCTTTATGGAATGGCCGTCAGATCTGTCATTGTACGAGGTTGGACAATTACGTTTGAGAACTCATCCTAGAAAAAGTGCTACCTCCCTCATTACCAAATATCCCTATGGTCATCAGATGGCCAAGGGGAGGACTTGGATGATGACCATAGTGATATTCAGCAATAAGGTAGGTAGCACTTTTTCTAGGATGAGTTTACAAACTTAACTGTTAGGTCCTATACATTCTTTTGTATCTTTAAAAGTGATAAAACAACTACATGTATTACCCAGGCAAAAAATAAATAAATCAATAAGAATCTAAAGAGAAAACCATGTTTTGACTTAGCAGAATGGCTTTTGCAACAGCTATCTACCACCAGGTCAGGTAGATTGCACCAAAAGCTCACAGAGCACAAAACACGAAATGCCCAGAGAATTTCTCTGCAGGGCACTGAACTCAATTTGGTGGATGGAAATGTAGCACCCATGGGTCCCCAAATCAATCGTCTTCAAGATTCTTAACTCAGCACATTGGTCAGTGGAAAAAACTCCAGGCAGCTGAAAAATGAGCTTAGTTGATACCCAGTACATGCATTTCTAAAATGGGAGAAAAGAAACAGATTTGCCCGAATCACACATAAATGTCAACTCCAAGACTTTTTACTTATTCCAGTGGTACATATTTGGAGAAAAAGGAGATTCACCATTTAATGAAGGGTGTTTGCTCAGGTGGAGTTGAAGTAAAAAAACATAATATATACATGGTTATTGGAAGAATGGGATAATATCCAGAGATCTGAACTTGTGAATCAGGAGGGCAAATTACAAATCTTACGTATCTCTCTTGCTTTGTTAGGTTTTTGGAACATATTCTTTCCTTTCATGCTCCCAAGGGTCTCTCCAAGACAGATTTGTCATCTTTATTTTGCAAGTGGAAAAACTGAGGGGCTAAACCAGATACTTTTCTAGCTCACAGTTCAAAGGTATGTATACCTAATTAAAACTCAGATCTGCCTTGACTTCCAAAGCCAGTGCTTCTTCCAGGAAACCCCATATGTAAAACAGTCCTACACAATTCAGTAAACTCACGCCCTCTTGTGGTAGGCTGGTAATGTTTAACTACCTACCAGCTCTCCCAGGGGAAAAACTAAAACAACCTCATTTACAGCATTTGCCATTTACAATGGTGTAAATACTTCCATCATTGCTAATCTCAAACTAGCAATGTGATGACATCAAACAGCAAGTTGGGGAGAGGAAAGGTGCACAATTAGCCCCCCAAGCCAGTGCATGCTTGCTTTAGCACAATACTGAAGTCATTCTAAAACTGTTTTAGTAACAGCAAAATTCCTCTCAAACATATTATTTGATTGCTTCTTTTGAAGAGAAAGAAAAAAAAAACATTTACAAAAAGTTACAAACCCAGAGTAATAGTGGTCTCGGTCACTGGTGATTGATTAAAGAAAACAGAGTCCAGTCAAACATGTGAAAGAATTTCATTAAGTCTTAGCACAAAAACTAATTTTAATTAGTTTGGGTAGATGCTCTAATACAGAATAAAAAATGGAAGGGGTAGGGTTAGAAGCTGTAAATAAATGATCAACGATATTAATGCACATTTTGAAGCCTCTAGGGAGGTCCGTGATAGATATATCAGTCTCTGGAGACTGAGCTGAGAACTGTTGCTTTTTAGTGGCGTTAAGCCTTGGCAAGTCCTAAGTGGCAGATGTGATTCAGCATAACTGAATCAGGCTCCTTCAAAAGTGGGAATGACACAGTCTAAAATGACACACTGTAGAAAAGCAACACCATTATCCCAGCTGGCCAACCTTTACTTTTTGTGTGATTTACGTTTATTTTTTAAAATTATGACTATTTTAAACCAACAGAAAAGTACAAAAACTAATATAAGGAATTCCCACCACAGAGATTATAAAGATGCTAACAGACTGACACATTTGCTGTTAAAAAAAATTAAGCATTACAGATAAATGTAAAGTTCCTCCATCTCATTCTATCTCTTCTCTTCCTCAGAGGCAGCAGCTGGCATACTCTGGTGGTTGTGTTTCATAACTAGGCATGTTTTTATATTTTTATTCTTTATGTTTACTAATACACAATGTATCAACTTGGTGCTTGTAGCACAGGGGTTATGGTGCCAGCCACATACACGGAGGCTGGCAGGTTCAAACCCGGCCCGGGGCCAACTAAACAACAATGACAACTGCAACAAAAAATAGCCAGGCTTTGTGGCGAGTGCCTATAGTTCCAGTTACTTGGAAGGCTGAGGCAAGAGAATTGCTTAAGCCCACGAGTTTGAGGGTGCTGTGAGCTGTGAAGCCATTGCACTCTATGGAGGGTGACATAGTGAGACTCTGTCTCAAAAAAAAATACACAATGTATGGTATTTTTAGTATACTCTGTATTACATGTTTCCTGTTCCAATTTGCCTTTTCACCTACTGTTATGTCCTTAGGATTCAACCATGCTAGTATTTCAATATCAAATTTATTCATCACATTCACTTTATTCATTTATTTTATATATGCAAGACGATTTATTTTTGCATTCCCCTACCGAAAGACATTTTTATTGTTTCCTATGTTTTTGCTATTATAAACAATGCTGCAATAAACAGCCTAAGATCTATCCATGTTTCACTGGGCGTGAATGTGAGTACTCAGCAACGACACAGCTCCGACCTCTGGCCAGGGATAGCTGTGTTGCCAGTGCTGTTTGTCTTGAAACATCTTCAGTTGCTCCATCTTCCTTCCTTACAAATGGCTCATTTCTAATTTTCACAGATTCTACACATGGAACAGCTCTGATCTCTTCTTTTATTCATTCATTCAACAGTTATTTATCAAGCACCAACTATGTGTGATCTAATTGTACTTGTTTTTTTTCCCCTGCTTTCCCCAGTCTCACGGGCTTTGTTCAAAATATTAATTCAGCATATATTTACTGGTGGTGTAAGATTCAATCTTTGCCAGGTTCGTTTATGGAAATCCAAAGATGAGCACATCTGTAAGACACACACCATTGCAATTCAACGTGCGGACAGCAGGCGCTGAGAATGTGCACCGCCCTTGAAGGGAGCTCTGGAGAGAGGTCCAGGCTGCCCAGGGCTGATTTGGACAGGCACACAAGGGGAGTAAGGAGCATCTAAGGAAGGAGCACGGACAGAGGCATGAAGGTCAGAGAGAGCGTGCCAAGCCCAGGCAGTGCAAGAACTAGCCTATGTGACGGCTAGCCAGCCTCAACAGACGTGCTTCTGAACAGTGGAGCAGGCAACGGTTAGGAAGAGTCTGGAAACTGTGCAAAACAGCTGCTTTCCAACCACATTCATGTCATTTTCTATATGGATAACCCACGGGGCTATCAGGCTGAGCTACTTGTGGCTGGAAGGCCTGATCCAGGGGCTCCAGCTGCCCCAGGTCCCATCCAGGTGCCCTGCAGGCTGAGTATTTTGGAACATGTCACCTATGTGGGGCACACTGGTTGGGAAGCCTACTGAGGACAAGTGGGACCCAGCGCAGGAAGGATATTAAATGACACAGTGACCACGACCAAATCTCTTTTGGAAAGGCCAACCTCAAATGTCACATTACCATGCCATTTCACAAGACCAAAGGCCGCTTCCCCAATCTCAGAGTAGTCTACAGAACATGCCACAACCCCTTGGTTGTGGACAGATGCATCTGAGTCTTGCTTTTCTTCCAGTAAAACCAGTGCAATGGCCTTCTGTCACCTCACCCTCTGCTTCTGTCAACTCAATGTGCCAACACTCAGGCTGCTATTCTGTTTAGCATCCCCAAGAGTTTACTAAATATAGTACTCTCTGTTTCCTGATTCAACCAAGAAGCAGAATCCAAAACAAACAGAAAAATTCATGAGCAAACAAGTCACAAAGCTTATGCGTTGCACTTGCAGCTTCCTAGGTCTCCTCTCATCTCACGACAGTTTTAGAAAGTAGGCAGGTCGGACACGATCACTGTAACGAGGCACTGAGAAGAGGGTGTCTCTCCCAATGTCACAGTGCAGACAAGTACTTACTCCTGCCGGTCTGGGGAAGGTCTTTATCCTAGGATATCAGAACCATGGAAGACCCCGTGCTTCTGGGGCCAGCAGCACTTACGAACGCCCTTTTCTTTGTACCCCAACACTTTGAAAGACTAACGTAATGCTGAATGTGTGTTTGGCTAACATCTGTCCACATGAGTGCATGGGAAACAGGGATCCCAGGACCCACAGCTGGGCCACCACGTGTCAGCTGCCCCTAATATGTCAACCAGAGCAGTGGGGACCCTGCCTGCCTTTAATCACACGTCCTGCATTGAAAAGTTATTTCTTCTATAATTCATTTCAGATTTTTTTTCATGAGAACCTGTTATGAGTCTATCCTTTAGGCTAGCTGGGGATTTAGCAGTACGTAAAACACACTTGTTCTCTGGCAGTTAGGTCGGATAGGAGGGGGGAGATAGGTAATTAAGAAAATGCAAACAGCTGTGATAAATAGGGCAGGAGAGAGGACCATGGGAGCTGGGGGACTGGAAAGCCGACTGTGTGGTCTGGGGGGAAGGATTAGGGAAAGGGTTCCCAAAATAAATGATATCTAAACTGAAACTTAAGGATGAAGAGGGTTATCTGGTTGAGAAACAGGAAAAGGGAAGATTCAGCCCAATAGGCTTCTCCCCTCAGGGCAGTAGCTTCAAAGGAATGGGCTGCCGAGTATCCCTGGCAGGTAGCAAATATTTTCCATCTTATTTGAACAGCAGGCCTTAAAAGGCAATGACTCAATTCCCTTTCTTATCTCAATCCCCCTAAAAAAAAAAAAATTTAAGGGCGGCGCCTGTAGTTCAAAGGAGTAGGGCACCGGCCCCATATACCGGAAGTGGGGGGGGGGTTCAAACCCAGCCCCGGCCAGAAATTGCAAAAAAAAAAAAATTTAAAAAGAGGCTGCACAACATTGTTGAGCATTGGTAAAAACATTTGTCTTTGCTCCTAAGTCTATAATTAACCACAGGTTATTCATACAACCAGCTTCCTCACATTCTCAGAATGATGTAGCAGAATGAATTCTGAGAACCCAGGTACACTCTTTGAAGCTACTCTAGAAGGGAAAGCTGTATGTAAGAGAAATAAAACAAAACAAACAAAAAAAAAACTCCAAAAACCCAAACAAAACGATAGCAGACTTGGACACAGTCGAGGATTTAAGTCCCAATAGCATTCCATCTTACCACTGTGACTCTTGAAAAAAGTCCCTGGACTCTGTGTCTCAGCTCCTTATTTGTAACATATTGACAATCTCAAATGACTCTGGCGAATAATAAATGATATCTTTGAAGTATTTAGTATGGTAGGAAGAGTAAGTACCCTTAATACTGAAGTGAGAAATATTAGTTGATAATTAATGCTCACTCCTAGTAAATCCTTTACTATCCTGAATTCACTGATCATTCAAACAACCTTCAAAATTCTCTTATGTGATGAATGTATTGGCTACTTGAAATATTTTCAGGCCCACAGCCTTCTCAGTCTTCTGACAATGATCACCTTACAGAGTTACAACCAGCATGCTCAGGAGATCCCTTGGGGTTATTCCAAGTGGCAGCTAAAGAGATAAAGCCACAGAAAGAAAAAAAAAATAATAAAGGAAAAAATCCACCATATGGAAAAATTATGTGCATAAATTGTGTTCATAAGCAGCTCGGAAGTCTGCTTAGGATATTAAATATAATCACATTAATCCAAGTTGAGTGAGAGAATCTGGCTGCTTCTTCCAAGGTTAGAGCCTGTACCCAGGCCATAAAAGAGTTGAAAAACAACATTTCCAAGGGAAACAGAACTCTATTGACCTCACTTCTATGGCACTTGGGAGATATCGCAATTAATGATTGTAAAGGGCTTTCAGAATACGAAGTGGTACATAAAAGCTTAATAAATAACAGTTGCAGAAACTATACATTTCCTCATTAAGGTGCTCAATTATCACTCACTGAACCTAAAAAAATTCCCACTAGAATGAATACAAATTATGTGCACGCATGCAAAGTGGGAACAGGCTTTTAAACTGAACACTGACTAAAATACTGAAAATGGCTCCATCTGAAATCAGACTCTTTCAGGCTGAAACAGCACAGATTTGGCTTTGGAATCCATGCTCCACGTCAGATCTTGACACTGCTTTTCTGCTGTCAGGAGGAAGGTGATGCCATAAAAGCTTGACTTTGGCCTCTGTCTGGCACTCACCGCTGCCTGATCCGCCCATTTCCAGCCTTGCTGTCGGGGTCTGGGAGCGTAGAGAGAGCCCCTTGCCCCAGAGAGGTCTGCAGAGGCAGCGTTCCTTAAACTTGACAGGGACTGTCAGTGTTGCTGGCTGGGCTGCCAGTGACCGAGGGGCTCTATCTACAGCTGTTGTGCTGGGAGCATAGAGATTAGCACTAAATTAGCAAATGAACAAATACATTTAAAATCAAAGGATTCTCTCCTGAACATCTGGTTCAGGGGTAAGGCATTTCATCTGTGGATCAGAGGGCAAGGTTTCTTTTCCCCAAATTGAATATGGAGCAACGGCTCGGTAGCCAAGATGGCAAGGAAAGAGAAGTGGACGCCTGTGAAGAGGAGAGGGAGGATGTTTTATTTTGTTTTTGTTTTGTTTGGAGCCAGATGTTCCTTTTTGCCAGTGGGACTACAAAAGAAATCGAATAAAAATGATGACAACAATGATGCCACCTACCATTTATGAAGTAACCACTGGAGACTAGAGATAAAGTACTTAACTTAGAAAACCTCCAATTCTTAAGACAAACCTGCAAGGGAGATGGAATTATTCCCATTTTTCAGATGGAGAAACTAAGGCTCACAAGTAGCTAGTCAGTGGCAGACTTAATTTCACTCTTTGACTTTTAACCATGTTATCTTTCAACCATGCCATCCGGGGTATGTGTGTGTAAACATACCCATAACTATGGCCAAAACAAAACAGCAGGAAGCAGTAAGTAAATGTGTGAAGGGCTTTGACCAGTGGGTCCTAACCAGATTGCCTTTGTGAAACCTGGGAAGATACTGAGCATTATAAAGGCCAGGCACAGTAGGGCGCCCCTGAGCATAGCTCTACGTGAAAATGAAGCTGCTGACCTAGGGAAGGGCCTGATCTGGGATAAGTGCTTGTAGGTAGCAGGTGGGTAGGGGTGGCTGAAGACAAGAAATATTTGAATCAGGACCCTGTTCCAAAGCTAACTTATGTCAACCTGCCCTCCTGCAGCTCATCTGAATCTACTCAGCTAACTTCACAGCCAGTACAGGACTACTTCTTAAAATGTTTTCAGCAAGGGGGATGCCTTATGCTTGTGCTATGAAAAATTGCTAATCAAGAGGAGTTTCTCCCACTCTTCTCTCCCATACTCCATGGCTTGCTTTTATTCTTTAGCCAAGGTAAAGAATACAGCTGGACCTGCTTGATAACTTCAGCCCACATGCTTCCTTAACTCAGTGGGGGGAACTTAAGTCCAAAGACGCTATGTGACTCCTTTAGACCAGGGGCAGAGCAGGTTGCAGATTAAATCTTTTCTTCCAAACTCAGTATTTCCCAGAGCATATTGTGGCATTTTGGGGGGATGTTTGGGACCATTCTAGCAGGTGTTACAGGAAGCAAGGCTAAGTAAGTTTTGAATATGGGTTAAATAAAGTCTGTGTTTGACGCATCAATGCTCATGGGCAGTCCTAATGGGGGTCACAACACCCCACCTTGCAGACCTTTCGTACCCTCTCCACTGGAAACTGGGAGGACATTGCTGCTACCTTCACGCTGACTCCTCGCCACTGCTGCCTGCAGTTCCTCGGCTGCCCACTCCACCTGAACTGCCAAGGAGGGGGTGCTCGGGAACTCTTCTCTGGGAAGGTTTCTGACAATGACCCTCACAATCACGACTTTTCCTCCCTTCTGCTTTGAAGAACTGGAGTTGTCTTTTCATGCATGACCCAACAGAGGCGAGTTTATTAAAAACCACTTAATTTAAAATCTCCTGCTGATTTTACCTGGCACTTACTTTTGATCATGTAAATTAAAAGGTTCTGTAGCCTAGTTTTTGCTTAAAAAATTTTTTTTTCTTCTTAAAAGTTCTTTGAGAGTGAGAGAGAGAGAATGGAAAGCCTCTACCCCCTGATTTTTTCTGCTGTTTTTTTGGCAAGTGTGGATGGGTTGGAGTCCAAAGGGCCGCTCAACCCTTATAAATGACTGGTGGTCACTCACTCATTCATTCATTTAATTAAACACTTTTTGAGCCACTTCTCCATTCCAGGATCAAGGTATATGGAGAGATAAAGAACACAGTGGTCCCTGCTCAAGAGAATTTGAAGGTATTGTGTGTGCTCAAAGAGAGAGAGGTATGTTTTAAGGAGAAAGGGTGAGCTCCCAAAGGAGGGTGTGGTAGAATCTCACGTCAGGAGGAGCAGTCCTTTAAAAGAACAACACCTCACACTTCCTTTTCATCTCCCTGGACAGAATTCATTTGGTCAAGGCTGTGACAGGACTAAAGAACACGAAGGGTTTGATGTCAGCAGATCCCCTTTTCGGGACTGGTCTTTTGGCTCATTATTAGTTTGTGAAATCCGTCCATAGTCGTGCATGTAATTGTAGACTTCCTCTTAATCTATAACGCAAACGCTTCTCATTCTACTTTTCCATTATATTGCTGATGGACATTTGGGTTGTTTCCAACTTTGAAAGCTATTATAAACATTCTCCACCACGTCTTTTGATGTCCTATGCATGCATTTCTGGTGGCTGCTTACCCAGGAGTGGAATTTCCAGGTCACTGGGTGTGCCTATGCTTAGGTTAAGTAGATACTGCAAAGTGGTTCTTGAGAGCCCCAATTGCTCTACCGTCCCCCTAAAATCTGACATTGTTTGACTTTTTGCATTTTAAACCTTTTAGCAAACCTTCTGCCTACCCAGGGCGACAGAGACACTGTCTCAAACTCAAAGTCTAAACTTTGTATAGCGGTATACCAATATGAGTTTCAATTTGCATTTTTAAATGACTAATGAAACTCAGCCTTTTTATACATTAATCACCCGTTGGGTATCCTATTTTGAGAAGTGCCCATTCTTATGCTCATTTTTATATTAATGGGGGCTGTCTGTCTTTTTCTTACTGGTTTGTAGGAGCTGTTCATTTATTTTTCAGCTCACTTTTAAAGCTAAAGAATGTGGTTCCCAAAGCTGACTGGGGACAAGTCACTTTCTGGTTTTATGTGTCCCATCGTGCAACACCAGAGACCTCCTTCCCACAGCATTGCCCACTCTCTCGGGCACTTCGCTTGCTGCCCACTTTGCTAGTCTTTTCCGAAATCATTAAGCAAACAACTACAACAAAAACCCTCAAAGAAGGTTATCAAATCCATGCCTCTCCTCCACCCCCAGTGCCCTGAGGAAACTGAGGCTCACAAAGGCTAAGAGGCTGGCTCACAGTAACACAGCTAATACAAAGTAAAAAAAAGACAGGCTCCCAGTCCCTGGGAAGCCCGCCTTTCCTCCACCTCTCTGCTTCTCTCCGATCCATCTGTCCAAACTCATCTCAGCTTTCCCAAGTGCTTTCAGACTCATTTGACAAACCAGAGAGTTAGCCCCGCAGACTTGAGGAGATTCCATAGGCAGTTCCTTTTAACCAGAGTGTGCTCTGCAAATAAAAAGATGTGGAAAAGGACCAGGTGCAGGGGCTCATGCCTGTAATCCTAGCATTTGGGGAGGCTAAGGTGGGTGGATTGCTTGAGCTCAGGGCTTTGAGACCAGCCTGAGCAAGGGGAGACCCCGTTTCTACTAAAAATAGAAAAAAAAGAGCAGCCTGAAGTCCCAGCTACTTGGGAGGCTGAGGCAAGAAGTTCACGTGAGCCCAAGAGTTTGATGTTGCTATGAGCTATGATGATGCCCTGGCACTATACCCAGGGTGACAGAGACACTGTCTCAAAAAAAAAAAAAAAAAAAGAGAGAGAAAGAAAAAAAAAAAGATGTGGAGAAGTGTTGCTATGGGGTTGATTTGCATCTTACCAAAAAGAATGTGCAAGTCCTCAATATCTGTGAATGCAAATTTATTTGGAAATAGGGTCCCTACCATTGTAATCAAGTTAAGGTAAGGTCATATGGGATTAGGGCGGACCCCAATCCAATGGCTTGGCACCCTTATAAGCAAAGGGGACAGAGGCAGCAGAGACAGGCACTGGGATTATGCCGCTGCAAACCAGGGAATGCCTGGGTCTACAGAGCTGGACGTGGCAAGGAAGGATCTGCCCTGTATGTCCCTGAGAGAGCGTGGTCTGGCCAACCTTACCCTGGACTTCCAGCCTCCAGAGCTGGGGAAGAATTCCTCTTGTACAACACATGGTTTGTGGTATGCTGTTATGGCAGTCCCAGGAAAGTAATCTTATCGTCATTTGCCAGATTTGGACAGACTTTCAGCTAATCGTTAGTTCACAGAAAGCAAGTAATTCTGTCCATTTTAGACAGCAGCTGATAAGGAAGAACCCAAGGCAGAAATCACGCTCACCAGCCTAGGTTCCCTCTCTCCTCCCACCCACCATATCCCCCAGAAGGTCAAGGCTCTTCCAGGATCTGCTCAGAGCCAAGACGGTCCTTCAGAGCCAGTCTCTTAGAAAGCAGGTGATAACAGACATTGAACAAAAGGACATTCTAGCTGTGCACAGGCCACTACGGTTCAGGTAGTTATTAAAGATGCTCCAGCTTACCTATTTCAGGACGAAGAAAGTATTTTCTATAGCTGTAGAGGGAACAATATGGAGCAGTACCAAGACATTGGTCTTGAAATTGCCACTCAATAAAACAGAGCACAATGAAAAGCTTAGAAAAGCCAGGGGTGGATGCAAAAGCCCAGGACAGCACTGCAGAGCCACCGGCGGGGGGCGAGGGAGGGTCTGACACCCTGAGGATTACGTAACAGCTACCAAAACAGGACTACAATTCTTTGAGCAGAAGTCAGAAGTGCTGACCAGTTCATTGGTGTGGGGATTTTAATTTCTTTTTTTTAACAAATAATGAGCCTGCCTCTCCCTACCCGTCTGGCTAGACACTTCACTGCAGAAGATGATGTCTCATTTGCCTCCCAAGAAGGGCGAGACAGCGTGGATGGCCGAGCAATTCTGACCATCAGAACATGGGCAGCGCTTTCAGGGACGCAGGGCTAATGAGCTGCTGGCAGGCGAGACGCTTTCTACACCTTTCAACGTGAAGCGAGCCCGAGTGGAAGGGCACAGCGACGCACCCTCATTATTCACTTGTCCGTGTGCTCAAGGACAAAGCAGACTCTGAGAACGCCCTCAGGGAGGCACGCAGAGGCTGCAGCTATGAACTGCTCTTTTCACCCCGTTTAAGAGGTGGGAAGAGCACCTCTTCCGGGCCAGGCATACACCAAGCGTCATGTTGCCTACTCTCTGCATATCACTTCCAGGCCCATGCTGTGCCCAGGGAGACTCATTCCTACATAGCGAATTACTTTGGGGTCCCTGGTGGCTGGTTCCTGGCTGGAAGCTTCGGCAGCAGACTGGCAGGTGGGAGGAAAAAGAGGGCGCCCCTCCTCCATGCCCTCTTGAGTGCAGGGAACATTTCCAACAAGGGCTGTGTCCTCCTCTCTTTCGGCTTCTGTGGGGCAGCCCTCTCCGTGGTGTGGGCTCTCCATGGGTTCTGGCACCATTACCTCTTTGTATCTTGTTAGGGGTTGTGTTTACTCCTCCCCCAAATTCATTTGCTGGAGCATCTCAGAATGTGTCTATTTTTGGAGATGGGGGTCTTTAAAGAGCCAAGTAAGTCAGCAGGAGGTCATATGTGCGCTGGTCCCTTGACTCTGACCAACGCACATTCACCCGGTCAGAATTACTTGGCTACTGAAGCTGTCTCGCCTTCCTTGGGAGGCAGATGAGAAATCGTCTTCTGTAGTGCAGCGTCTAGCCAGACTGGTGGGGAGAGACAGGCCCTTTATGTGTAAAGAGATAAAATGCCCAAATAGCCAGCTGACCATGGTCAGAGAGCTATGATCGTTTTTTAGTAGCTGGTATCTGGCCCATGGGGTTGAACCCTCCCGCAGCGGGGAGGGATGCACTGCTGTCCTGGGCTAATCCAGCATGACAGGTGGACTTGTAAGAGGTGGCAATTAGGACAAGGACACCCATAGAGGGGGCCCATGTGAAGACACAGAGAGAGGATGGCCATCTACGTGCAAGTCAAGGTGTGGGGCTGGAGAAGAAACCCACCCTATGGACAGCTTGGTGTCAGACTTCTAGAACTGTAAGAAAATAAACCATTGTGGTTTATGGTCTACAGTACTTTGCTGTGGCAGCCCTAGCAAACTCCCATGCATCTCATCTCTCATTCCAGAACTGGTCACAGCCCTCTGCTAGTCCCTGGGTGCCTCAGCATCCACTGTTGACACCTGTGGTGCTGCCCACTCACCTCTGCAAGCCGTCTCTTCATAAAACTATGTGGACTCATCGGGTTGGCTGTATTCCTTGATGTCTTTCTGACTATTACATGTACGTTACTTCCCGTGAATCTTCTGAATAGCCCCATGAAATCAGGAAGCTTATGCTTTTTTTACAAATAAGGAGACAGGCAGTGATACAGCTGGTGAGTGACAGAGCTGGGATTTCACCCCAGGTCTTTCTGACTCCAGTGACACTATGTGCTGACTCTGGCTGATCCACAGCCTGCTGAAGGAAAAAGCCATGTCCCAGAGCTGGAGGCCCATGGAGTGGAGGTCCCTGGGGCATCACCAGGTCAACCTGTCCATTTTGTAGACGAGGAGAACAAGACCAGTAGAAGGGAGGTCAGCAGGCTGAGGTCAGCAAACTCACACAGCGGCAGAATTAGGACTGGAATGCAAATCTCTTGACTCCAGCTTTGGTGCTTCCTGAGGCTTCCCTGATTGGTTTAAGAACAACAGCAAGAACATGATCACCTCCCAAGACCTGCACTTGAACTACCTGGGGCAACTGAGCACCAAGTTCAAGAGTTAGGGTCCTGCATCTGTCCACGTGTCAGGTCAACCTTCACCAGCTGGGTGGCTTTGCACAAGTCACCTAACAAGTGGCCTGAGCTTTAGAGCACTCTTCCGCAAAATGGACATCAATAATAATTCATAAGACTGTTGAAAAGATTAAGTAAGATGATAAAGTAAGACGCTGAGTGCAGTAACTAACACACAGGTCATTCTCAATTAAGGAGCTATTTTTATTACCTAGGGTGGACTTTTAAACCAAAACTAGTCTCTTCCTATTGACCTGTAGGCACTGAATCACCACTCACTCAGATGATGATGATGGTGGTGGTGGTGGTGGTGATGACGATGACAATGATGATGATGACGATAGCTAATAATGACAGCAGCAACCTACCAGCTCCCAGGCACTATGTCAGGCATTCCTATTAACTCTATTCCTTATGACATCCTGTAAGTGAGAACCCAGATTCAAACTCAGTTTCACCTGCACCACAACCCATCTATTTTCCAACACAGGTGTCTATGAGATGAAGCAGAACACAATGAGTGCAAGAATATGGCTGTAAAAAACACTGTATAATGCAGACTACATCTGTGACCTTCAGAGTTACTGTGGGTGCTTTGTGCCACCAAACTATGGGCTCCCGGAGGACGGTGGTGTGTTTCATTGACTCTGAACCCACAGCTTTCAACATCGTACATTGCACACAGTAGGTCTACTCCATGAAAGTATAATGATCTGCATTGGGGCTGAACTGGACTTCCCAAGAGCTGAGACCATATCTTATTTTTTCTGGATCTCAACAAGTGCAGTTCTACAGCAGAAGAGGGGCTATAAAATGCCCCTTCTATTCATGTAAATACCTGTGACCCTGAAGGATGAAGAAGCTGACTCAAAGGAACATTTTCACAGCAGCAGCAGCAGGCAATAGTGTCTCCTTACATTCTAGAACCACCATGGTTCTACAGAAGGCCTTGTATCTGGCAAGGGCTGGCACCGTAGTGTTGAAAACCCCTGGAGTCTTGAGACCCAGGTTGACTCTCAATCTGCTACTTGTTGTCTGTGTAACCTGGGACACATTAGCTCATTTCTAGTGTAAACTTCTCTTTCCTAGTCTGTAAAATCGTTATGATGATATTATGCGTTTCATTCAACCTAAACAAAGTAAGTGGGTTAGACATACAGTGTGCCCCATGAGGATGACTGTAAAGCAGAGAGGGGAGACGGGAGATCTCAGGTGGGGGACGTGCTAGAGTTTTAAATGGGTGGTCAGCAAAGCCTTCTCTGAGAAGGTGATATCTAAGAGCAGCCCCGCAGGGGGTGAGGTGGCCTGTAAGGCTGGTGAGGAGGAAGAACCCAGGCAAAAGTAGCCACACACGCGCCAGGGCCCTGCACCAGCTTACAGCCTAGAGGGATGTAAGGAGAAACCACCTTCTAGTCCGTCGTGGAAGTTAAAAGAGATAATAATCCATTTGCAATAGCACAGTTGCAACCAGTGTTCCCTAAATGTTAGGTAGGACTGTTAGCGTTATCCTTCTGGGCACACAAAGGCCCCTACGTGCTGGAAAGTGATTCTACCAGTCCTCTGGCCCTTTGGGCTCTGATCCTGCACTCATGAAGGAGTCTATCTGCTCCCTGCCAGCCAGGTTGGGCAAAGCCACAGGCTGGCCTGCTCTTGGGACAGGATTTCCTAGAAATTGGATTAGTGGGGCATGCATTTTGTGCTGGGGAGAAAGAAGAGAGAACTAAATCCGGCTTTGCTGTAGTGTCAATCTTTTTAAAAAAATGTGCAAAACTACCCCAGTTTGAACTTTCAGGCAAGAGTAATAAATGTGCTTTCCGGTAACCTTTCCAGTATTGAATATGTCCAGAGTCAGGTGAAGCAGAGTCAAACTGCAGGGGCCTTTCAAGGATCTATTTAATGCAGGGGGAACTTGCTCTGGAGAAAGGAATTTTGCTTCTATTAAGTAAGGAGAAGTTGGTGAAAGCTTTACCTTCGCAATTAATTAGCCAGGGTGATTCTTAGTCATCTGGACCACCAGGTGGCCCACAGAAGGATACGCTCAGCTGTGCAGGTGGGGATAAAAGAATAAAGAATTTGGGTGGCACCTGTGGCTCAAGGAGTAGGGTTCAAACCCAGCCCCGGCCAAAAATTGAAGGAAAAAAAGAATAAAGAATTTGCTCTCTTCCTCATGTTGGCTTTTAAGCATCATCCTAAGCTATTTGTCCCATCTTTTGTAATGGAACCCCTTTAAAATGAATTATGGAATTCTTTAAATTCCAGGTTTCTGAGTTCAGTCTAATTCAGCTAAATGTGATTCTCTACTTTTCTGGTACATGTGTTTACTCTTTCTTTCTCTTTCCCTCATCTGCTCCCTGTTCTCTCTACTCCTCCTGCCTCCTGGCCTTCCCTTCTGAAGCTTCCCTGGACCCTGAAAGTTCAAACCGGAGGCAGAGCTGGCCACTTGCCTCCTAGCTTGGCAGTCACCCATTTATAGGTGTCCCCACCAGATGCTGAGTCCTCTAGAGCATGGCTGGTGTCACCTCTGTAACCAGTGCCCCTGACAGACACGGCAGACAAACTCAGAGGATGTTTATGAATGAGTTGATGAATAACTGAATGAGTTCAGAAGAAAGACAGAGGTCTTGCCCAGCAGTCTTTAACAGAGGCTCAACCCATAAACATCTGCAAAATGACTTCTAAAAAGTGCTGTGATTTAAAGAAAAAAATCCTAGGGACTCCTGGGAAAGTAGTTTGCTCTGCATGACCAGGAATAGGTTGGGGCCCTAGTGAGCCCTTGCCCTTCAGCCAGGGCCAATGAGGCCAGGTAATCAGAAACCAAACCCTACAATCATCAGTTACCAATATTTCATTAAATGACTGTCTATCTCCAGCTCACAGCAAAAGACGGCAGAAGCTTTGCTCTCAGCAAGTTTCCTGTAGCCTAACTCCTCAGCCCGTTTGCTGCCTTTGGGCCAACACAGAGTGTGCTGGAAAGAGCTCAGGCTTACAGGCCGACAGATCTTGGTCTGAGTCTAGCTTTGGATGCTTCCTGATGTGTGACACTGGGACAGTGACTCAACCTGTGTCTCTAACTCTGTGAAATGGAGACAACAATATAGTCCTTTCCCCCCAAGGCAGGTTTCTCTTAGAGAACATTCTACCCTGGGCAAAACGACTTCTGTCGATCTTGCTCTCAAATATGAGATTTTAAACTTTAATCCGACAAAGACTTCAGTGCACCTGTCATTGATAATTCCCCAAAGAGGAGGAGATAAGGTAGTAAGGTAAAGGGGTAGGTGGTGCTGGCACAGTCTTCCTTCCCAGGGCTCCACATTCCAGAGTCCTGGGGACCTTCCTGCCTAGGGGGTGAGGGACAGGGGTAGATGTTTCTCCGAGAAATACTGAGCAATTAATAAAGGGCATCAATCATCCAAGTCTCAGTAGGGACACAGAATTAGGAATATGGAACTCAGAGTCTGACAGTAGTATGAACTTTGGGTGAGGGCCTGAAATGAGGGGCAGATGGGGAGGTGCCTCTTCTCTGTGTTATGTATATCAAGCAAAAAGCAAAGCACCCTAATAAACAGCTTACTGAAATGCAAGGAGGTGGTCCTGTAAAACTGCTATCCAATAAGGAATGACAGACAGATAATAGTCATTATCATTAGTGTTCAAAAGATCACTGACATTCTCAGCCCAGTGATGCCTTTACCAGTGTGTTTGTTACAGAACCAAATCCAAATTATACATCATCATATCACAGCCAGGAGGCCCTTGCCCATCTCCCCAGTCTTAACTCAAGTTACCCTCCCTCTCCCCCAAGTCAGTCCCACAACATGCCAAGCGGCTGCCCCCATCAGGGCTGTTGTGACCCTGTTCCCTAGCCAGGTACACAAGACTGCCTTCGTGTCACTCTACAGGTCTTGGCTAAAATGTCACCTCCTCAGAGAGGTCTGCCCCTACAATCATCAGTTACATAATCTTGGTGAATCCCTTTAGGGAGTAGTAAACATTATAATCAACAAACCCTTCCCTCCTTGCCCTCTTCCCCCATAGGGGGAGAGTGATGGTTTCAGCAGACCACATACGTCAGGACTACAGAGGCAGGAGCCTTCTGCATTCAAGACAGAAAGCTCTATGTTCCAATCTTGGCTTTGCTACCCACTGCCAGAGATTTTGAATAACTTGTCTTACAAAGGATGCAGTGAGCTAGAGCATGAGAAACACTTAGCATGGGGGCTGGTGCAGAGCAAATGCCCAGTGAAAGCTAAGTCGTGAAGCTAACAACATTCGGCTCTGGATACAAGGGGCAAGGAATTCTCCCCTTTGCCCTCTGTGAAGATGGATGGTCTCCATTTACTACTCTGTGGTTCTGTTAACTCATTAGATGAAATGAAGGCCATTAAACATCAGTGTGAGCAATCTTTGGAAGATTAATACTTGAGATTGGAATGAACTGCCACGACTTATACTCATATAGTTCCCTACCTTACCCAATCACAATAAAATGCATCTAAAGAACTTTGAAACCGGGCTGAAGAAATAAGTCCTTGGTATAAGCAGGAGTCATTCTAGGGGACTCTGATGACGAGTTCTCATCAGGGTTCCATAAAGACCGGGAGGAGTGGCCCCTAATAGTCTCCCTAGCTCTCATGACCACATCTCTGCTCTCAGCGGACAGCCTGGACCTGCTGAGACACAGCAGCTTCCTTGGCTCAGCTTGGCCCCTTCCACCTGTAGGTGGCCCCTCCCCATTCTGTTCTTACCAAAATCCACACATCCATTTCCCTAGAGACCCATCCCACGAAGCTGCTCCTTAAATGTTGACTCCTGCCATGAGGCTGGATGGGCATTTTGGAATTTTACTCTTCTTCTCTCCAATCCAGACTCTGCCAGGATTTCCTGCCTATCACACCAGCAGGACAGATTTCAAAGAAGCCTGTGCTTGAGACATCAGTGCTCCAACTTGAATGCGTGCACACACTGGCTCAGTTTTCCTGCCTTTCCCTCTCCGGGGTTGCAGAGGTATCTGGTAGAATTTAAATCCCCTTCAGTCTTAACCACAGTCCTCAGCAATGGGTTTTCCCATAACCTGCGTTTTCAGGTATGGGCACAGGCATGGAGAAGTTGGGGTGCCCAAGGTTACAGTGGTGTGTGGCAGAGCAGGATTTGGGGCCTCATTCTGACTGCCTGATCCCACAGATTGAATGTTCAACAACTATATAGATTATGAAGAGGACTGGATGTGATTTTCACAAATACTTATTGAGCCCCTACCGTCACCTGGGGAGCAAAGCGTGGCGCAAGGGTGAGAAGACTATTCTTTTTTATCCATATTTATGTTGTGTTCCCTTTATCTTTGTGCTTATCTTGCCAGTTGAGAGCTGAATTAGGCCCTATGCAATTTTGTCCTTCTTTTAGGGTCGAAATAGGAAATTGTATTTGTATGTAATGAAGGTGGGTGAAGGTAATCAATATTTACTGGGCACCGATACACGTTCTCAATCACTGCGGTTTATGTTCTACATACAAGAGCTTATTCCATCCTCATAGTGGTCAATTAGGAATGGGTCATTATTCTCACTCACCAGATATGGGAATCTAACTGGCAGTCTAGACCCTCGCCCAAATCTGCTACACTTCCCAGATCATTTCATTTCTGCTGTGCTGTAAACTGTGGTCAGCAAACTTTTTCATTGAAGGGCCAGAAAGTATATATTTTTGGCTCTGGGAGCCAAACGGTTCCCGTCGCAGCTAGTCAACTTCTGCCAATTCTGTCTGAAAGCAGCTGTCAACCCAAGTAACAGAAAGAAGCTCTCCAAAAGATTTTGGAAATGAGACATTGCGATAGGAACACGCTTGTCATAGTAAACTAAGGGTGTATTTGGCGAGGCAAAGGAAGATACAAGTTTTTAAAGGAAAAAATGAAGAAGACAACATAATTGTTTTGAAATAATTATCACTGGCTACAAAGATGGTTGACGCCAGTCTCTGTTTAATCAGTTTCTGGGCAGAACGTCCTTGCAAAAGTATTTTTTTTGTGTAAGGTTGCAATGGCCTTTGTGCAAGGCTGTTTTATAGAGCCTTTTCTTTTCTTTTTTATTGAGACGGAATCTCACTCTGTCGTCCTGTGTAGAGTGCTGTGGTACCATCCGAGTCTCTTGGGCTCAAGCAATTCTCTTGCTTCAGCCTTTGGAGTAGCTAGGACTACAGGTGCCCGCCACAACACTTGGCTAGTTTTTCTATTCTTAGTAGAGACGGGGTCTTGCTCTTGCTCAGGCTTGTCTTGAACACCTGAGCTTGAGCAATCCCGCCTGGGCCTCCCAGAGTGGTAGGATTACAGGTGTGAGCCACTGCACCCGGCCTGTACAGCCTTTTCTATCATCAAACATGCAAGTACGAGAACCCTCTTCCCATGACCTTTCCAGTCTCAGGGTTTTCTTAACAGTTGTGACTCCATCTTGATGCTGACAACTTTCATGCTGCCAAACACAAAACAAAAACAGTGTCGCTGAAAACAAAAAGCAAGAATGGTGTGGTTGTGAGCTTATACAACTTTATTAACAGACACTGACATTTTAATTTCACCTAATTTTTATGTGCCACGAAATATACTTTTTTTTTTTCATTATTTGAAAATGTAAAAACCTGCCCTGGGAACATACAAACATGGGCGGTGGGCAACACCTGCTATAAACACTCATTAGGAAGATACTGGATTCAGGCTTTGAAAAGGATTAATAAATAAATGTTTCCTCAGTGTATTTGCCTGGCCACGCCAACTTCACCCTGAGTTTGTTGAGGCCAAGGGCCATGTTTTCTATTTTTTTTTTTGAGACAGAGTCTCAAGCTGTCCCCCTGGATAGAGTGCCGTGGCATCACCGCTCACAGCAACCTCCAATTCCTGTGCTCAAGTGAGTCTCCTGCCTCTGCCTCCCAAGTAGCTGGGACTACAGGTGCCCACCACAACGCCCGGCCATTTTTTGGTTGCAGCCACCATTGTTGTTTGGCGGGCCCAGGCTGGATTCGAACCGCCAGCTCAGGTATACGTGGCTGGCGCCTTAGCCTGCTGAGCCACAGGTGCCGAGCCCATGATTTCTATTTCTTTTGTTGCCTCCCTTGAGCCTGGCTGAAGGTGAAGATCCTACCCCAAGTCTGCTGGACGGCCTGGACCTGGGCATGAGTCTGTGCTTGGCAACCGTGAACTTGCTAAGCACAGCCTGTCTCAGTAGAACAATGCCGGCTGAGTTGGGCTATTGCTCCTGGATAACTGTCTTAGCTAAGATTCCCGCTCACTATCAGCAGTCCCCTAGGGTGCTGCTAACAAATTCAGGGCCCTCTGTGCCACTGTGGTCCAAATACATCTGACCTGCCACAGTGAAATGTCAGGTATGGTCTATAAAGAGATATGGCTATTGAGGGCCAGGGGACAAGAACAGGCTGTGAAGGCACAGTGGGAGCTGACAGGGAACAGCTCACACTGAGACTGAAGGGGCAGGAGGCTGGTCTCACTCCCTCTGTGATGTCACTGGCACTTTAAGCTGGGTTCTGCCAGCCCCGAGGGTGAGTATAGGATGGGCCTGGATCCAGGCAATGGCAGGGTTGCAAATGAGTCAATGGTAGTACGTCAGCTGGCTGTCCCCTCCTCCCTGCAGTCCAAGGGCACTCAGGCATCGCAGTCACTCATAATGCCCTGTAGGTGTTCTTGACAGCCAGCAGTCTGTAGCCAGGCTGCTATTTTTCCACTCAGTCATCCCAGGAGCCTCACGTGCGGTCTGATACATGATCAATACTCAAAAAAATGTTTGCTGAATGAATGGAACACATTTACGGAGCTATGGAGTCCAAGAGTACAGTGATAGTTAGGAAAATAGGGTTAGGCAATAAAAGGAGAAGGAAAGAAGGTACAGAATGGCTAAGGTAGAAATGAGGTCTCTACAATGCAGTCTTTGGAAAGATACAGAGAGGCAAGCCTGTCCAGAAGACAGGAGCCACCTGTTTTGTTTTAGAAGCTAATGATGGCGATGTCTCACCCAAGAGGTTCTGATTTAATAGGTTTGAGGTAATAGGTTTTAATTTTTTAAAATCTCCCAGGTGACTTAACATGGAGCCATGATTCAAGTATTACTCTAAATTTAGGATAGCACCATGTTAATTATGGTGGTCCAGAGCCCTCTATAACCCTATACACTGGGGAGGGGGCTGGGCAAATCCCTGAATCTAACTAACCACTTTCCCAACTACTGTCAAGCACAGAAGGCCCGAGAAGACACTGGAAGGTGGGCTTACACAGCAGGCACTGCTGTTTACTGGCTCTCCTAACTTGTGAAATCAATTAACCTCCCTGAGCCTGCATCAGCTCTTCTGTAAAATGGGGGTTACGGGAGCTAATGTACATGAAAGGATGAGTCAAATCTATGAGATTAGTCCCGTGAACTTGAGAGCCCCTGAAGATATCAGATGCTGCTTATTCCCATCCTGAACACGTCTTCCAGGAAGCTGGGCGCTGAATGAGAGCCAGATTGTTTTCTTTACAGCACAAAGATTCAGGATCATATCCCGCCTTCTTTCTCTTCTACTGCAAACTGAACCACACAGGTGTCTGGGTGGTTGGGTCACAGCTCCTGTGAGCAACTGCAATGCTAAAGACCCGGGTGAGTGACAGAGAAAGCCCCTGACCTTGTATGGGTCAGGAGAGTGGGGCAGGCACACTTTCAGGAATGGCTACCCCTCCGCTACCACGAGGCCAGGTCAATGCACTTAGCCTG
The DNA here is from genome assembly GCA_963574655.1 of Perodicticus potto. Classification (NCBI taxonomy): domain Eukaryota; kingdom Metazoa; phylum Chordata; class Mammalia; order Primates; family Lorisidae; genus Perodicticus; species Perodicticus potto. The sequence goes on along the minus strand of CAUYRH010120936.1, from coordinate 27,110 downwards.
GTGCTGAAATGCCAGAGGCAGGTAGTTACCCGGAGCAAGGAAATGTCTCTGCTCCACTTGGCCACTGGTCAATGATTCATGGCTTCAAAGCCCTGACCTTTTAGTCAGAGATCACGTGACTCAACTGGAAAAGCTGAAGTTAGGTTCCTATAAAGTCGCTTCTCTGCAAAATACCGATTCTTCTGCAATCTATAGACCGTGTGCCCCACACAGAAAACAAACAAGCAAAACAAACGTGCACAAACGCACGTGTCTGTTGAAGTTTAAAATAACATCTTTTACAATATTGTTTCTAGTTGTTTTTAACTATTTGACACATTTGACATCTTCTGATATATCAGAATTTAAAATAGCTATAAGATTTAATATAGCGTGCTATGTCTCAGAAGCCATCTAACACTTGCGTAAGCAAATGAATATGAATAAGGATATTTATGTATGATATTGTTTATAATTGAAGGGAAAAACCAGAGCAAGTAAAACACCAATTAATAGCAAAGGAAATAAATGATGATACATCCCACAAACGGCATTTTGTTACAGCAGGCTAAATTGACTAAGACAGCATTGTTTTTTTCAACTCACAGGAGAGGACAGTGGGGCTTGGAGAGAACTCACTACCTTCAGGTCAGGGTGCGTGAGCAGGAGGAGACAAGTCAGGAAGAACTCCAGCAACCCTGTGTTGCTGGACAGACGCAGATGTTCAACCACAGGGTAGGCCCAGCTCAGTTGGAAGAGTTTCATTTTTGTTTTCTTTTTGCTTTGCTTTCCTTTTATGCAGGCAGTGAATTTGTGAAGTACTCAATACAGACAGAGGAAAAACACAAGATTTTGTTGCTAGATCTACTCAGGAAAGTAAGATCATTTATAAGAAAAAATAGCTCAAGAGGAAAGGTCTTTGAGAGAAAAGTTAGGCAGCAGACTTCTTGCAATTGAGACCAGATTCCAGAAGCCTCACACTGTGCACACATCCTCTCCCATGAGGCCAGTGCCCAGGAGGGGAGGAAGCCATGCTAGACTTTCTAGAACATTCTAGACTCTTCTAGAACAGTGGATGTTGCTCAGGAGAGCAGGCAGTGGGAAAGCTTGCTATCTTTTCAGGATGCAGCTGGGAAAACTCTCTAGCTGCTCAGTTTAATTGGAGACCCTCCCCATCAAGTCTGGGGGGGGGGTGGCTCTCACATGGCTGCCTTGCTAGGGTACTTCAGAGAACCCAGCCAGGCTGAAGGGAAAGTGGTGGCTTAAGTGGCCTGATCTGCAGATGGAAAATGTCACACAGCACTGAACATGCTGTAGTCACAGCCCTGACAGATGCAAACTTGGCTCAGGGACAAGACACAAATGCACACAAAACAAAAGGAAGAGGATGCTAGGTGAGGTCAGTTTATCCCTAGGGCCAAGAGGGAAACACTGTTGTTTCAAAACCACCCAGCCTGCTGGATTGGGTTGACTGCCTGTCTAGCGGTCGGCCTTTAGACCTACCCAGCCTCTGCTCACCCGACGGGCCCCTCCTCCCACTGTGTGCAAGCCTCCCGTCCCACACACTGCACAGCGGTAGGTACCAGGAGTCTTAGCTACCATTTATTGAGCGCTTACTGTTTGCCTGGTATTTTGCATTCACATCGTTCTTCCAGCAATCCTGTGAGGATCAGGGATTTTCAAGTGGTGTGCCATGGCATACTGGCGTGTTGTGAGAGAATCTTGGATGTGCCGTGAAAAATTTTAAAAAACATTAATTAAATTACTTTCAAAAGAAATTCAAAGCACTCATTCATACATACATACATATATATATATATTTTTTTTTTTTTTTTTTTTGAGACAGGGTCTCATTTTGTTGCCCTTGGTCGAGTGCTATGGCATCATAGCTCACGGCAACCTCAAACTTCTGGGGCTCAAGCAATCCTCTTGCCTCAGCCCCCCAAGTAGCTGGGACTACAGACACCCACTACAACACCTGGTGAGTTTTTCTATTTGTAGAGACAGGGTGGCAGGGTGAGGGGAGGGGTCTTGCCTTGCTCAGGCTGGCCTCTAACTCCAGAGCTCAGGCAACCCATCTGCCTCGGCCTCCCAGAGTGCTACGATTATAGGCATGAGCCAATATGCCTGGCAAATATATTCTTTTTTTCCACTCTTTTTTTTTTTTTTTTTGATCAGCATAATTGAAGTGTGCCGAAGAAGTTTAACTATAGGTTTAAGTGTGTCATGAGATAAAAAGAGGTTGAAACCAGATTCCAGAAGCCTTACATTGCACACACATTCTCTCACTGGCCAATAGCCACGGTCCCATTTCACAGGTGAAGAAAGTCAGGACAAAAAAACTAACAAAAGGGTGAAGGGATTTTCCCAAGGCCCATCAACTGGTCGTGGATGGATGGAGCCAAGCTGGGGCTCTTGCACACTGAGCATATGTGTATAGTCTACGAGTTGTATCTCTGATTAAACTAAAAAGCCAAACTGCGTGTGGGTCCCTGACCATGCCAAGTATTTCCCAACCTCGCAGCCCAGGCTGGAGATTGCTGCTCTGTCGGCCTGCCCAGTCTAAACTCCATCCCCACCTCCAGGGCTACTTGCCCTGAAGCTTTCCTCCACCCCTGCACCGGGGCTTCCAGTCTGGCTGGGAACTGTGTACGGACCCCTCCATCAAAGCGCAGGCAGGCCACTCTGCATTTAATTGTCCTTAACCTTCTGATCTTTAGCCCTACGTGGACCACCTGCTGTTTATTTTTGGGGGGGCATATGATGGTACAACAGAAACCCCATCTTGTTTTTAATCTCTACTTCTAGTCCGAGCTTGAGGCCAGGCACCTCACACCTGCTGAATGCCTGCCTACTAAATGGACAGAGGGAAGACCTGGTGATGCCAACGTTTCCTGCTGGAAGCTTTCCAAGTCCTCGCCCATTCCCAGTCACCAGCATGTCTCCTCCCCTCTGGAGAAGAAGGTTGGAGTGAGGTAGGTTAGAATTCATTTAGTCACTGAAAAAAATATTTACTGAGAGCTTTCTATGTCCCACACAGGGACACAGGAGTAAACAAAACAAGATCTTACCCTCAGGAAGCTTACACTCTTGCGGGGGAAGACAGGGATATTGGTTTTCCATTGCTGCCGTAACAAATTACCGTTGCAGCTTACAACCCAGACATTCATTACCTCTGTTATGTCGTTTAGACATCTTGAGGGCTCAGAGGCCCTCTGCTTAGTCTCGTGAGGCCAAAATCAGGGTGTCAGCCATCCTGGGACCTGACCTAGAGACGGCTAAGCTCATTCAGGTTGTCGGCAGAATTCCGTTCCATGTGGGTGTAGGACTGAGGTCCCCGTTTCCTTTCTGGATCAGCACACAGCCCCTCTTGGCTCCTCAAGGCCAAGTGTTTGTCCTGTTGCTCATCACACTGTCAAACCAACGGCAGGTGGAATCCTTTCCACACTTCACGTTTCTCTCACTGCTCTGTGACCACACCTTTTCTGCATCCAGGTGGGGGAAATTTGCTGGGTTTTTTTTTTTTTTTTAACTTCAGGTTAGCCATAAGAAAAGATGAAGATTTTGTAATTTTTGTATTTACCTGGAAGGATTTGGAAACTCTCTGCTTTACGGGCTCCTTTGATTAGACTGGCCCACTGGATAAACCAGGATAGTATCCCTATTTTAAGGTCTGTAATTATAGCTGCAAAGTCTTTTCTGCTGTGTAACGTAACATAGTCACAGGTTCCAGAGCTTAGGACATGGACGTTTTGAGGTGGGGGCTTTCTGCCTACCACAATGGACAGTAGTCAAATCTAACATGTTTTTTTTTTTTACATGAGTGGAAAGTGCAATGAAGAAATAGAAATCAGGGTGAGAAGCTGGAGAGTGCAGCTTTGCATCTGATGAGCAGAGAAGCCCACTGCGAGATGACCACTGAGCAGAGGACTCAGGGAAGACGAGGAGGAGCCAGGGAGCAGCCCAGGCACAGAGCTTGTGTTCCAGGTGGGAACGTGCTTGGGCTGCAGTCAGGAGGCGGGGCTGGCTGAGCAGGAGGGTGAGCAGGGAAGAATGCCGACCCCCAAGGCCCCACCGACTCCCTGCCTGCCAGGCTGCATTTGGCTACAATTCTCTCGGGACTCCTGGTGATCTTCAGGAAGCCCGGGGCGAAGGCAGGACAAGAGGACGTGTGTTAACATCAGTGTGCTAATATGAGTGGGAGAGCCCAAAGGGCACGAAGGGAATAGAGTGAGAAGGCTCCGAATCTGACATTGAAGAATTCACTCAAGCATTACCCAGCAGGGGTGGAGGGAACAGGGTCTGTGCTTCCAGGAACATCCAGAGACAGACAAATCGCCTGAAGCCTGAGGAGGCTCATGTGACATCTCCGAGCAGAGGTGGGGGGTATGACACCGAGGAAACACGACCTCCCAGGGACCCCTGCTGGGGGCTCTTTACAGTGGGGCTGGCTCTCTCTGCCTGGCAGGCTCTCAGCATGGCTGTCATCTTTCCTTTCCTTCAGATCTTCAGCTCAAACGTCACCTTCTCAAAGATCCTTCCTCCAAGAGACAGAAGCATCTGTTCCCTCACTGCATCATTTCATGCCAGAGTTTCCCTGTTTACATTTCTGGCTGGACAAATCTTTTTCATGGGGCCACTTGTGTATTGTCTTGTGCACGGTGGGGTGTTCGTCAGCATCCCTGACCTCTGCCCGCAAAACGCCAGTAGAATCTCCTCACCGAGACAAGCGAAAGTGTCTCCAAATACTGTCAGTGTCAGTTGGGTAGTAAAATTTCCCGTGGACTCTGCTGTTCTATGTTATCGTCTTCAAAACACTTATCTTCCAAAATTGCTTATTTCCTTCAATGACAAATATTTACTCAATGCCTACCACAGGCTGGGCATGATTCTAGATGTGAGAGATAAAGCAGTGGGATTCATAAAAAAAAAAAATAAATCACTTCTCTTAAGAAATTTATATCCTCTTGGAAAGAGATGGGGAAAACAAATGAACAAAACCATAGCAGCCCAGATGGCAATTAATGCTCGGAAGGCTGGAGTTCGGAGGGGGAGAGGCTCACAGTTTTAAATATGTGTGTTCAAGTTCAAGGAATGGCAAGGTAGCCAGAGCAGTGGGAGAGGAGTGAGTACAGGGAACTAGGAGGAGGAGAAATGACAGGGGCACGGAGGGAAGATCGTCTCTCTCTCACGTGACGAGAAGCCTCCCTGTGAACACGGCTCTTATGTGTCCTATTGGCTGTGGCATTGCCGGGGCCTCGAGAGGAGCCTGGCACGATGCATGTGCCACCTGTGTGCTATCTGTCTGTGTAACATGTGAGTGGACAAATGGGTGGCCAGCCCTGGGGGAACAGTGCTCAGCCCCAAATATCTTACATGGACAAAAGACACAGTTGTTATCAAAAGATGCTGGCGAGCCGCTATTCTCCTTCCCTATTTGTGACCCTCCAGTATCAAAGGAAAGAGAAAGTGCTAACATGTGACATTTATTAACCCTGACACTGTCCCAAGCACTGGTCTAAGCCCTGGCTGCTGTCGTTTCTGGGTTGTAGGATGCAGGATGTCAGCGGTAAGTCACACACTTCTATTAATCCCACTAAAGCTCTTTGGCAAGTTGTTAAATATTTTCTCCTTTTGAATCCCTGCAGCAGAATTCACACTAGTGTCTGACCTCACCACCCTTCACCTCCGGCTTCTTCATGGCCCAGAGTTTGCTCCAGACTCAGAGGACAGCCAGTCCTTGAGGGGTCCAATTTTGATGCTCTGCAGAGACGGATTCCTAGACAAACTCTTCCTCCCTCCCTAGAGAGCCGGGTCTCCATCTGCCTTTCTCTGGCCCGATTTGGGGACTGAATGGAACATGATACACTTTATTTTTAAATTGTTTCTAAAAGCACATCCTCTGGCTGTGTCGTGCCTTTCATCTTGGGGAGGACGCACCCAGTCCTTGAGTAACATTTTGGATCTCACACAAACAAACCTATCTGCAACCCTGTCCCCCTCTCTCCACCGCCTGCCTTCCTTCACCTCTTTCTCAGATCCTCTGCCTTGTTTAGCCCTCCTTTCCCTCCTCTTCTTTGCTGGTGTTTGTTTTTAAGACATGCACCCATGAAGTGAGCTGAATCTTAATGAACCTGTCAAAATCCCATGGCTTTTTTTTCTTTTTCAAGTCCTGCAGACAGCAGAATACTGGTTGAATGGCAGCGTTTTGCACCCAAGCAGATGATGAATGGACAGAGTGATCGGAATTAAACCATCTCTGTGCCAGGATGTGGGAGAGGCCCTTAATTCCACCTGAACAGTGATGGACAAGAGCTGTGTGCCGGGATCTGCCTGGGCACTGGCACCTGCTGTGGCTCAGTTGTTCTCAAAGGTGGAATTAAGTCGTAAACAGCTTCAGAATGAAGGGAGGAGGGATGAATGGGAAACGGTGGGCCGATCTGCCCTAACCTTTGTGAAAGCAGACAGGAGAGAAGGACAAAAAACAGGAAAAGGGAAGCTGGCTGGCTCTTATATCCACTTTATAAGACAATACTAGGAATTAACGAAGACTATGCCTGCTAAGCAGCCCGTATGAGTTTGACAGGTGTAGGGAATGCAGTTGCATTGGAGGCATGCAGCTGAATCAGAATGACCCAAACGGTCACTTTGGCTGTGGTCAGGAGGAGAAATAAAAACTACAATCAAGTTCCCAAAGTGCTTTGGTGTGCCAGACACACGCGTAGCCACACCACCATGGCAGAGCCTCACCGTGGGCCCAGGATGGTTTCAAATCCTCATGCTCAGTTTGTAGATGAGGAACCAAGCACATTGAGCTCAGAGTCGCTCTCCAAAAGGCACAGAGTTTAAAAGTGACAAAGTCAGGTCTTGAAGGCTGATCTCCTAACTTGAACATCTCATGCTTTTTCTGGGGATTTTCAAAGTGAAACTCCGGAAGCTAAGAGATGGACTGCCAAAGTCATTTCTTCCCTAAAATAATATGGAAAGTGAGTTTCTGCAATTTGAGCAGAACATTGTTCATGTTAATGGGTAACTCGTGACAGGTTAGCAGTGTGTTAAAACGGCAGAGAACTCAGGTTCAAGGAGGTAAAGCAAACTGGCCGTGTCCATAGTTTATACAGAGACCAAATGGCCAAACTGTGGCTCTACCCAGACCTTCCTGGGTCCCCAAAAGTCACACAAAAGGCTCACATCAGGGGGCTTTGCTGGAGACACCCTTTATGGAAGCCCCAGGTGTGCTGGGATTTAGGGTGGCAGGTTATCTCAGCAGTGTCCTGGATTACCTGGAGGTCCACAAGTCCACAGGACGCTTATGTATGGCATCATTTTTGATCTTTTTAAAAATCTTTTTGAGACAGAGTCTCAACTCAGTCACCCTGGGGTTGAGTGCTGTGGCGTCATAGCTCATAGCAACTTCAAACTCTAGGGCTCAAATGATTCTCTTGCCTCATCCTCCCAAGTAGCTGGGATTACAGGTGCTGACCACAATACCCGGCTATTTTTTTTAAAGATGGGGTTTGTCTTTTGGTTAGGCTGGTCTCATACTCCTGAGCTCAAGCAAACCGCCCATCTTGGCCTTGCAGAGTGCTGGCATTACAGGCATGAGCCACCACATCTGGCCACCATCCTTGGTCCTAAGATAATAAATCCCTGTCATGAAAGCCAACACACCTTGATGTCTCCTAAATCCTTTTATAATGATCACTTGGTGTCACCAGCTTATGTAAATGGACACATCATTTTTAATGGGGCTCTTCCCCATCTGTTCTGCCCTCTTACAACCAGCAGGCTGGGAAATAACTCACTAGCATGGCAGATCAAGTAGGAGCTGCTGGTGTTTTTAGACACTTGTGTGTCCCCTGGCTCTACCTTCTGTAGCAAACAGGGGAGGGGGAGGAAGCATGCCATTTTTGCCATAATAAATTCCCCAGAGTGCTACATTCTTCTTTTCCCTGCAAACCCGGATTGATGACCGGTGGTTTTGTTTTATGCAGGTAACTGTGACCTTGATGCTGCATCCCCAAGGCACTGCAGTACATCTCTGTGACATTTTCTATTACAAGTCACAGAGGCAGAGACTTAGCATATGACTAGCATTTCCCTGAGACTTCCCTTTTCTCATTCAGCCATCATGAAGGTCTTCAACTCTATGAAAGGCTGCAAGAACCATGGAAATCAGGCACAGGACACCTAAACAGGGTGATGATTCACTTACTCCTCTCGCTGGCTCCCTGGCTGTCACCTCTGGCTGCTCAGGACACTATCGCTGGACTTTCTTTCCGGGTTTTCCTCCACTTTGACCTGCTCTCCATTCTTACCCCATCTCTTAATTCTTACCTCTGGTTTATCCCTCGGCCTCTGGGGACCCATGCTTGAATCTGACCTCTCTGGAGTCTGATCGTCCACCCTCAGATTTCACTTTTTGGTTTTTCCCACCACAGACCAGCCTTAGCCTCCAGGAAAGCCTTCACGGTCAGGTGGTGCTGTCCTCAGACACCTGCCACAATCCAGCACCTTTGCTCATCTTCAATGCTAAGTCCAAGTCCTTCTCCGCCTGACCTACTCTACAGCTCTCCAGGTTCCAAGTCCAAGTCCTGACAAAGGTCATGAGCTAGTATACTTTGAGACCAGGGCTCCAGAGCAGTGGCAGTAAGGAAGAGGGTGGGGGTGGCAGAATGTGGACCCGGAGGCATTTTAGGGACAGACACTGGCAGTACTTGAGCCTCAGGAAAGGGAGTTTCCAGTTTCATCACTTACACACACTATGGGGTCACGGACTGGGCCTCATACCTGGATCGGCCTCATGCCCAGTAAGAATTCAAGACAGTTGGTGAACAGGACTTGTTGAATGGATGAAAGACCCCAATAACAGAAACAAAAGAGGAGAAGCGAGTTGGGGCCAGTAACAAGGGAGAAGAGTGGGTTTGACTTCAGACTTTGGTGCTAGAGGGTGATGCTCCTCACCAGTGCTGATCACCAACACGTCTGCCTTTTCTCCTGCTGGGCACATGGTAGTCTGAGCTTGCCCACACCCCTTCAAGAGAGGAATGGCCCTGGGACATGTTTTAGCTAATGAAATATGAGCAGAAATTATGTCACTTCTGAACAGAAAAGGCAATACGATTTCTGCTACTTTCCCACTGAAATATAGAAGTTTGCCTGGAGTTGTATGCTGAATGCCTACCATGAACACAGATCCCTGTAGACCTAAAATGGAAATGTCCTGTGACCAAGAAAAGTAAATCTCTGTTGTGGCAAAACCCTGAAATATTGGGGTGTTGTTTGGTATTGCAGAATGATTTCCAGTCTCGATGATGAAGCCAAAGAACCCCATTGTCATCCTAGAAAGATGTTCAGTCTGGTGAGACCGCCAAGGTCCAACAGCCTCCCTGCCCGTAGCCACAGCTCCTTTAGGAAGAACCTGCCAACTGTCTACACACTGCCCAGTGCTGAATTCAAGCAGGCAGCTGGCCTCCTGCTGGCTTTTGTTCCCTCTTCTCCCCAAGGAAGGGGCATTGAACCCCATGTCACACTCTGTAACCCTGGGCAATGCCAGCCCTTACCTGTGTTGTAGCCCCTTCCAAGGGCCGGCCACGGGCGGTGATTTTTCCACAGGTTTCCAAGGTACCAGTCACTCTGATTCTCTACCAAGCCCAGAACCTGCTGACCTGTAAAGTACAGAGAATGCAACATTTTAAAAGGAGAAGCCAAGGCATCCATTCTCAGGGACTATTGATCACACAGTATAAATCATGGCAAATCATCATGACAGCAGCTTTCATTGACTGGGAATTTTTATTAGGTGCCAGGCCCTGATCTAAGAGCTTAACCTGCACAAACATGTTTAGTTCTCACAATTAGGTGGCCATTTTTATTATCTCCACTTTATACAGAGGAAATGGAGGCTTTAGGACAGTTAATTCATTTGTCTAAGGTTACCCAGTTAACCTTAGTTAGTTAACCTTAGTTAGTTAACCGTGCTAAAGCCAGAATCCAAAACCATTCATCCATCCACCCATCATTTATTCATTAATTCATTCACATATTTACTTCCTGACTCAAGGAACACGTATTTATTGATAGACATATTACTCTTCCAGTATTCCAATTCTGCTAATTCTTCCTGTATATTATTAATAATTTACAGGCATTCTGGGCAGGGGCTGAGATTGTTTTCTCACATCAAAGAGGAGGTATTACCCTGTTTTATGAGGTTAAAGCCCACAGGAAAGAGCCCCTTTTGCCCTTTTGCCCAGTTTCTTCCAGAGTTTTTGCTCTCACACTCACTGTTTCCTCTAAAACAGATCTATCTGTGTCAACAAGCATCCTGTCAGCACAGGAGTGTTACTTAGAGGAACCACTGATCCTCTGCCCCCAGCCCTGGGCTTTGATGTTGGCCTCAGTCTCTGGCACATCTTAGCATCTTAGGTGAGTCAGTCTTGCAGTCAGTTTCTTAAGGTCTCTGGCCCTTGCAATTCAGAGCATCAGATCACCCGGTCTCCTTTAAATGACTTGCTCCTGCCATGTGTAGAAGGTGTTCTCCTGGAATTATCACCAACACCATTTTACAGCCTAGGAAACTGAGGCTAACAAAGGACCAGTGATTTGCACAGGTAGTGATGGAGTGAGGACCTAAGTCTACTTTTGCCTGTCACACAGATTCTTTCCACCGTCCCAGTACATCGTTTCTTATCCTTACAACAAATGTTTGAGGCAGGAATTATAAATTAGCATTTTATAGAAAGGGAAACCGAGGCTTCGAAAGGCTTAAATAACTTGCAGAGGTCACACAAGTAATAATTACTCTCTTCCTCAGCTAACTTCATGTGCGCTGGAGTTAACTCCTTGTAATGTTGGCCAATCTGAGAAATAAAGACCTATCTGACCACATAAAAACCCAGCAGCATGTTAAGAAAACACAGTGGCTCTCCTGGAACACCATGCTGGGTGATATAGAACCTCCTTGGTATGATGACAGCTCCCTGAAATGATGGTGTGTGGGTTTGGTGTAATTTATTTGATCAATTTATCGAGCTTCTATCTAAATCATCACCCCAGCACAAATACATAAATTAGAGGCATGGGAAAAAAAATACTACACCCACTTTGTCATTGTGTATGATCACATCTAAAACTTGTAGAATTCCTCAGAAAAACATATCGCCAATTCAGGGAGCATAAGAGCCGATCAATTTCACGTGCAACAAGCTTGGGACATTTGTGCAAAACTATTAGATCTGAAAGGCATGATGCCCCTATCTGAGAAAGCTGTGTGCGAAAGCTGTGTGCCTGGTCCTGCTGCCATGGCTTAGTGAGAGACCTCATTTAACGACCTCACACCGAGAATGGGATGCAACAGGGAGGTGCAGTCCCTGGGTAAAATGCAACGTAACTACTAAAGACCCCATGTTGGTATCATGGTGTTGTTAGGCATGATAAAGGGTATCAGGCACTCAGAATAGATGAAAGGGGAATGCTCTTTTGTTGAATTTAGGTGACCATCTGAATTTCAAGGAAGGTCACCTTCAAGTATCTGAAAGTTCAAATTCTATATTATGGCATCTTGTGCAATTGAGGGAAACCTCAATCTACCCCTTGATACAAATCCTCTATTAGCCATGCTTCACTCCTGCCCAAGAAAAATGCACAGTTTTCTTGCCTGTGTCCTCACCTGTGCCCTTCTCACCCAGCTCTCCCTTGGCAGGAACTGCCCTTGTCCCCACCAATGCCCACGCATAATCCTCCCAAGGCCCATCTCTACCAGAAAACCTTTTATGAATAACCCCAAATTACTTTATCTTCACTCCCAACTTAGAGGGAAGACACCCCTACTTAGCACATCCTACGGGTATTTTTGCTATCAGCTGATTTACACCCTTTAAAGGATAAAATGGGTACTATCTAGACATACTCACACCTCATTTGTAAATATCTATTTCCTGCGTTAGTCTAAGAAGTATGTAGTTTCTAACATATAGCAGGTGGTTAATAAATAGCTACTAAATAAATGACATCTGGTGGGTAAATCTCTCCCGACTGGGAAGCCCAGGAATGGCAGTGTGTGCTAGTGTCCCCACATTTCTAGAGCAGCGAATCATTCCACCCTCTCCTCAGCCCCCACCATCCATGTACCTTCCACTCAGCGTCTGCTCGTCCTGCATGGAAAATGGCAAAGAGAAGAAGGCGGAACCTTCAAGCGTCTTTTGCTTTAGGTGCTCCGTGTAAGGTTTGAACTCAAGTTCTTAATTTGAATTGACCTGGTTAACTTTAAGTCGTGTTACCCCAAAGAATAACATCCGAATTCCTCTTCTCTCAATCTGTACCCTGCCTGCCTTTCTTCTGATGGCAGCACATACTTCTTTCACGTATGCCAATCCTCTTTAAAAAAATCCCCAGCAACATCATATGTGTGATTTTAATATCCATCGGTTGAAAAAAAACCAAATTAATAAATAGCTACTAACACTTCAGTTTGCTTTGTTTAAATGGATTCATTAGCTGCCCTATCAATTATTGAAACAATAGCATAGCAATTTTGCTTAGCCTCTCAACAGTGTTGGGTTTTGCCACGTGGGCCTGTGAATTCCCTGAGCTAACTGTTCAATGTGGCACCACCTGCAAAGATCAGCATCCGTGGACAGGGAACCACGTACAGCAATATAGCAAGGTGTGAAGAGTACAGTTAGAGTCACACGGACTGGATCCCATTTTTAGCCCTGCTACTGTCTGGCTCGGCAGTCTTGAGAAAATTGCTTAACTTCTCTCTGTCTGGATATCTAAGGCTCACGGCTGTTGTCAACTTCACATGTTGAAATTACTTCATTTATATGAAGCGTTTAGAACAGAAGCTGAAACCATAAGCACCATGCAAGTGCTGGCTCTGTTTCAGCATCATTGTCCAACCTAATCTGTAAGTTTCTGAAAGAGAACGAGTTCATCCACGTGGTTTTCCTTGAAGGGCATTCAGCAGCAACCAGACCACTCCAGAACTTTGCTTCTTGGAGTCTGAGGACTGCCTGTTTCAGAAACCCATGTGGTTCTTGCTAAATGTATAGACTCCTGAGCCCCCACTTGGAAGTCGGCTATTAGTGAGAAGCAGCTTTCCCCTATTTCTCTGGTTTCTAGAGGGAGGGATTATCTGGCTTCTGCCACCAACCCTGTCTCTTCCCCCTTGGTATGGAAGGAGTTACCTGACAGGTGAGTTTCAGAGAAAACAAAGTTTATGGAGTTTTTCCTCTTCCCCTATTCCTTCTTCCAGGAGCCACTGTGCCAACAGACAGCCCATTGCTAATCTGTTCTTTCATGTTACAAGTTTCATATTACAGACCCGTCCTGGCCTTAAGTTGCCCAGCACTTCCTACGACAGGGAGGACGATTCCAGCTGTGGCTTTTGTGTTAGAAATAGCCACTGCAGATGCACATCTAAAGTGGAGTCCTCTGAGTCACTTTTATCAGTAAAATAAGGTGACATTTTGTTTTTACTCTAAATTGGTTCAGCACCTGGGGTATATGTGTGTATAATGGGATAATAGCATATATTTATTCCCTCATAACCCCAACACTTTTGAATAAGAATTCTGGCCATGGGGCTCTAGTAATTTGCATTTAATAAAAACAACTCCCTAGGTAATTCACATCACATTAAAATGCGAGAACTGTTGATTATAGTCTGGAAGGTCTGTTCTTGCTTTAACCAGGTTTCAGGTTCACCTGCAGGACCCCTGGCACACAATAAACTCATGCGGTGTCTAAACTTAGCTCATAAACCAGCAGAATTCAGCAGTGGTCTCCAGTTCAGTACTTCTGGAACACAGCACTGAATGCCAGAGCCAGACTGCCTGGGTTCAAATCCTGGCCCCACTGCTCACCAGCTGTGTGATCCTGGGCAAGTTGCTTCATCTCTCTATTCTTGCATCTTCATTCATTGGTAAAGCGGAGTTAATAAACAGTCCCCTAGGTACAAGGTAGTTTATGAAATTGAAGTTTTGCTCTATGCTTATTTACACATTATTGCTAAAAGCGCCTAGAAAACAGAGACGTGTTCCATAGGTGTGTGCTCTTATCAGTATGCCCACAACTCTCTGGGCCTTTATTCCGCCCCATCTGCCTGCACCTCCAGCCTCAACTGTCTCCTCCCTTCCTTAGCTGACATGGCTCCCACTTTGCCGAGACTTTGGTTCAGCTTAGTAACGATAGAGGGTTTGCTTTGTGTCAGGCACCATACAAAAGATTTAGGAAGCAAAGACAGATAAAACACCGTTGTTGCCCTAGAGGCAGTTAAAAGAGGAGATAGATAAACAATTACGAAGCAGCATACTTGCAATGACAGAACACCTGTAAGTCAGGGGAATAAGTGGGTGACGCCTGCCTGGTATTGTAAATCTCCCCTCTGCATTGCAGGCAGCTCCTCCTCTCCCACGCAGACCTCCAAACTCCCAAGGTCCCCAGACCTTGTCTGATAAGGGTGCTGTAAAGGAACACCCTTCTAGGAGAGCGGTCCCTTCTCCTCCTGAGTGACAGGCCATCCTGGACAGCTCCACCAATCCCAGCTCATCAGCCAGGTGGCATCTAAGTCCTGGTCTCCAGAGGCCCAAGTCTACAGCCTTAACCTTGACGATGCAAATACACCTTCACCCGTCCATTAAGAAGCAACAATCCCAGGGGATTCCCCTTGGGGAGATGACACGGTTGCCATGGCGTGCTGGCCCACTCAGCACTCTGCACTGCCTGTCTCATCTTCTTTGGAGTTATTATAATAAAACACTGCGACTCACAGAAAAGGCTTTGTCATTGTTTTCCGTGCTGGGCCTGTGGTTATGATTAAGCACGCGGTTCTCCGTCTTCCTTACTCTAGGCACAAGTTAACTTATGAAAATGAAGCTGTCTTCGCTGCTTATTCATACATCACCACTAACAGCCAGACAAGAGCGAACAAGCTTGCTATTCTGCTGGGGCCCTGGTGTCGGTGTCACCAGCCAGCAGACGGATGGCTCTGTGCTGGGAACTCCTCTCACTCCCGCCTTCCGCAGCGTTTGGCTCTCCCCGGCTGCTCAGGAGAACCAAGGAGCAGAGAATGATGGTGCTTGCATGTGGCACATCTGACAGGGACAGGTGGGACTGAGCATCGGCCACCAGGTACGAGGAAGGTACCGTGATAAATGAGAAAGACAAGGGTTTTAAAAGCACGTCAACTAGGGGGCTGGAACTCCAGTTCAGAATGGTTTGACCAAAGTATAACTTCTCTAAGCCTCAGTTGCTTTACCCTACTAGGTTAAGAATAAAATCGACCTCTTACCTGCAAAAACAGATATGTGAGAGTGAATGTAGTAATACATACAAAGCGCCTGGGGCTCAAGGCAGACCTCGGCTAGAGGCATTTCTCTCCCTCCCTTGGGGGATTCCATTGTTCATAAAGTCCAAGTTTTCCCATCCAGGTGCTGACAGTAGCTGCAAATCTGGCCCCACTGCCCCTTCCACCCCTTGCCGTCCCTGGCTCCCTTCCTTGTCCACCTTGTTGAAGCCTTTATCATCTGTGACACTAACCTTTGGTTGCTTTCCTCCCTCTGAACAGCCTTCCCCTGCCTCCCCTCACATGGCAGTGCTCCCAGACTCCTGTCTGTGGCCCCTTCTATCCGCAGATGATGGGATCCAGTGGCGTCCATCCCAGTCGCTGCACAAACCTCCATCCTCAGCTCAGACTTCTTTCCAGAGCACCCTACTCTTCCATCTACGTATCAGGCCCCTTCTATCCGTAGATGACAGGATCCAGTGGTGACTATCCCACTTGCTGCGTCAACCTCCATCCTCAGGTTAGACTTCTTTCCAGAGCGCCCTACTCTTCCATCTACGTATCAGGCCCCTTCTATCTGTAGATGACGGGATCCAGTGGTGACCATCCCACTTGCTGCGTCAACCTCCATCCTCAGCTTAGACTTCTTTTCAGAGACCCTGTTCTTCCATCTACCTATCAGCCCACCCACTTCACCTGCCTGCTCCACAATGACCTTCAGCTCAAGTTGACCAGAACCAAATCCTCTGCCCATTTTGTTCGTGGGTAGCACCAAAATCTAACTTGTCCCTGAAGGTAGAATCGACCTTGGACCCAACCCTGACCCCTCTCTCTCCTCCTTCCTCATACCCTCACCATAACCAAGTCCTATAGATTTGACCTACAGCATATTTCTCAAATCCATCCCGGCCCTTGTTCTACCATGACCTCATCGTCACCTGGACACTTTGGTTACTTTAGCGGATTTGGGCCTTATCACCTTTCACGGGGTTGCCCCTTTGCTGTTCCAGTCTGCTCATCTAGCCATAGAAATATTTTGAAAGTACAGATTTGTTGATTTTGCTTCTTTTATTAAAAAACCTTAAATGCTCCTGGGTCCTGTAGTATGGATGGCTAGATGAACGAACAGATGAATAAATGGCTGAATGAATGAATAATAAATCTTACCCACAACCCCCAGTCTCTCTCATCTGAAACTGATAAAGTATAACTGATGGGGTGAAAATAGAGGAGTACTAGTTAACCTCTCCAGGCAAACAGCAGGTAAATGTGGCTCCACTTTGATCGGTAGGATGCTTTTGGTAATGTCTCTTCTTTTCCATCTCCAGGAAGGCTCCTGGATGCACGGAAGAAGGCCACCAATCCCCGCTACATATCACATCATCTGGGTGAATACTCAAATGTTAAAACCAGAGGCTGTCCTGAGTATCAAAAGAGAACCTCCCAATGCCCTTTCGACCTCATATTTATTCTAATAAGCTATTTTGAAGTAGAAAAGCCATTGGTAGTTCCATTCAGTGTGTGTCTGAGTGCAGGGTATCTACGAACAGGAAAACATACAGTATCATATTACCATTTACGAAACATCCTGAAAGAACCACTAGATACCTCCAGGTGCACCTGGCCAGTCATCAGGATGGAATAATAAAACATCTTCTGAGAAGATGTGCACAAAAGGGTATTTACACAACCCTGAATAGGCTGGAAAGGAATGCTTCTGAACTTGCACGCGGCAGAGTTCTTACTTTGCAGCTCAGCTCCTGCTCAATGCACCCTAAAATCACAGGCATGCAGATGAGCTTTGACGATCTCAGTGATCTATTAGCACAGATGAAGCCCAGGAAGGGGAGTGAGGAGTTCATAAACACAGTCAATAGAAGAGGGAGGCCTCCAGCTCTGACTTAGAGCTCGGGTTTCTTCTATGCATCTTCAAACCCTTCTATTAATCTGAATGTATATCATTCTCCATCTGTTTTAAATTCCATCTCTTCTATACTTGATAGGTAATCTGAGCAAACTATTTCATGAGGTTTCACTGGGGCTCCTAACCAGGTTCACGGATGGTTTATCCTCCATGTCCTACAGATGAAATCTATGAACTATGAATTGTCACTCCTTTTGATTCCGTGGGTTTAAGTTACTTTGTGAAGCACCCCTGCTCTAATTTATTCATTGTTGAGGCTTGTGTCACTCCGCGAGAAATATTCTACCCTTCCTGATCTCTATGGCTGAGGGCAAATGCCTTCTAGGAGGAATTATTAATAGAATCTGTGCCACTCTAGAAAAAAGAATTAGGCTGAAAGCGCAAAGATCAGAGGTAGATAGATTCTGCTTATTACAAGCAAGGGTACAAGTAGCCATTATAATTTACCAAAACAGAAACGAGCTCCCTTTCTAGGGACAAGTTTCCCATCTTGGGAATGGCTGTGGAAGAGGCTGCATGAGTCATTCCTCACCCGCAGGTATTTCTGGAATCCCCATCCTGCACCAGGCTCTGTGCCGGCTGCCAGAGACACAGCAGTGAAGAAAACAGGCCCACACTCTGCCCTTCTGGATTTTATCTTTACAAAGAGCTTCCCCCATGATTTGGCTCTGATCTCCCAGATTCCACCTCCATCTCCCTCAAGCAGATTCTCCTGGGTGAGGCCTAGAAAATGATGCAAGGCAGGGCTGGGGACCTCTGTGTATGGGTCCTCCCATCACCAGGCCTGCTGAGGCTGGGCTGAGGGGGGTGGGAGCTTTCTGCACTGAGCAGATAGCAGATTGGGTGGCCTCAAAGCTCCCTTCCAACCTGAACACGGGATCCCCTTATTCAAAGCCAACGATGAGTTTTCTCAACATCCTTGTCATGTTGGACAATGCCCATGTTCTTCTTCCAGCTGTGCTGTGTGGTTTTCAGGTGTCATCACAGATACCTTACGACCACCCCGTGAAGTGGGCCCTATGCTTCTTTTTATCCTTCAGAAGGGAAACTGAAGTGTGGAGAGGGAACATCACCGGTGAAGGTCCAGTGGCTATAAGCCATACCAAGGGGTCTTCTTGCATTCCAGCCTCACAGTTGCCAAATCCCACGTGTGTTCACTCCCACACTCACTCAAAGCATTTCTCTCCCAGGGGAAGGACTATGCTGGCCCCACCATGAGAAAGGATCCAAAAGTCACAGACAGGATAGGTAGGAAGACCGGTCAAGGCATGTTTGAATAGCCCACTGGCTCCTGTCCACACCGCCGCTTGGGACTGCAGGCAGGAGTCAGGCATACTCTGCAGAGTTCTCTGGTGCTCACAGGGGCATTCTGAGTTTAATCACCTTCAGCATTAATCCTAGTGTACTGAGCTGAGGACTCGTCCTACCCAGGGCGCCCGGGGAGAATAGAAACTGAAAGCCTAGGACTCAGAAAAGAATATACAATCCAATGAAAGTCCAGATAACGATCCCATCTGCCAAGAACAAGTCCTCTCCCCACCCCAAATCCCCAAGACGTCCCCGAATGGGCCCACGTTAACTTAATTTACAGTTTAAAACTCCTGCTCAATCTCAAATAATGATTTTTCTTTTCTTCCTTTGGTGATCTTTGGTCCTTGGAAATGGGAAAAACTAAAAAAGGAATGCAGAGCTGCTGGGCTCTCTTCCAAGGCTGCTTTTATCACACTGGCTCCCAGGACATGTGGCCGCTGTCCCCTCGAAGATAGGTCTCCGTGAGGGAAGCAGACCTGGCTGTGGTCCAGCTACAACCTCTCTCCGTGGACATTTCGTTTGTGTCTCTCTTTAAAAACACAATTTGTTGGCATCTTTCGGATACTTTGCTCACAGTTGCTCCTTTGACTTGTTATGAATAGTGCCTCGGAGCAATTGTTTAATTTCCCCTCCTGGGGTTAGAGAAAAAGCACTTGTCTGTATGACCGTAAGGCCAATATTTAAGTTCTGGCTTTTCCAGTTATTAACTGTGTGATCTGGGCCAAACTACTGGATTCTTGAGTCTTAGTTTTTATTTTTTGGAATGGATAATAGTAAAATTCATCCCACCTCTATCATAAGATCACTTTGATAGTAAAAGAAAAAGTTAGATTGTATAATATGGTTCAACTTTGATTAGGTGATATCACTATTACCCCAAATTTCTGGGTTTTAAGTAGTTATTGCTTAATTTTTTTCCCCTCATAGCATTTATGGGATTAAAACATTATTACTCATGGACGCTCTGCTTAACAAGAGGTTGGATGTCACATGGAGTTCATTCTCTGAAATAGCCTGGGAGGTGAAAGTCTCCAATAGTGGCCCTTACATGGTGAAGAAGCAGTCAAAAACTTAAGCAGTAAATCTGTTTATATTTTTAAGGCTGATCCTCAGGCCGACTATAAAGATTTAGTAATTCTTGCTGAATGAGGAAGGAAGTGGGGGAAATTCAAAACAGAGACTAAAAGGATAAAGATACACAGATAAGTCATTCATCTATTCAACAAACAGTCACTGAAGGTGTCCCAGAGTCTGGCACCATGCAGGGCTGAGATGGGCCCTTCCCCCAATGTAGCTAACAGTTTTGCAGGTGTATTAGTCCGTATGACATGGGCTGCCATAACAAACTACTACAGACTAGGGCAGTGGTTCTCAACCTGTGGGTCGCAATCCACAGGAATGGATTAAAGGGCCGCAGCATTAGGAAGGTTAAGAACCACTGGACTAGGGGGTCTAAACAACAGAAATTTATTTGCTCACAGTACTGGGGGCTGGAAATCCAAGTTCAAGGTGTGGCAGAGTTGGCGGGGCCTACGGCCATTCTCCCTGGTTTGTAGATAGCCATCTTCTCCCTGTGTCTTTATCTGATCTGCAGACCAATCCCTTCTTCTTATGAGGACACCAACAGATAAGGGCCCACCCTCATGACTCCATCTTACCTTCATCACTTCTTTTTTTTTTTTTTTTTTTGGAGACAGAGTCTCACTTTGTCGTTCTCAGTAGAACGCTATGGCATCATAGCTCAAAGCAACCATAGATTCCTGGGCTCAAGTGATTCTCTTGCCTACTTGGACTATAGGCACCTGCTATAATGCCTGGCTATTTTTAGAGACAGGGTATCCCTCTTGCTCAGGCTGGTCTCGAACCTGTGACCTCAGGCAATCCACCACCTTGGCCTCCCAGAGTGCTGGAATTATAGGCGTGAGCCACTGAGCCGGTCCTTAATCACCTCTTTAAAGACCCTATCTCTAAATACAATCATATTCTGAGATACTGGGATTAAGGTTTCAACCTAGAAAGTTGGGGGGGACATAATTCAGCTGATAACATAGGGGGGTACTAAAATATACCAACAATTGTGGACTGTGACCCGAAAAGGGCTTAGAGGTCCAGGTGCTGAAAGATGGGACATTAGACAAGGAGGTGCCAAGGAAATAATGATTTATTTATTTCTCTTTTTATTTTTTTGAGACGGAGTCTTATTCTCTTGTTACAGGCAAGTGCCATGGCATAGCTCACAGCAACCTCAAACTCCAGGCTCAGTCATCTTGACTTTTTCTGGGAGTTGCTCTAACCAATTACCAAAGCTGATGAGGGTGCTATGGGAGCCCAGGCCACAGCAGTGTGGGTCAGCTGGCCCAATGTGGGTGACGGGCCTTGGAAATGGGAATGTGGGTGGTCTTGAGGGACTGCATCCTTACCCTGTGTAGTCTGACGCTGATTCCGTTGGGGGCAGAATGGAACTGAATGAACTGGTTGTCGTAGGATACCTAGTGATGTCTGGGCAGGATCTGAGCACTGGTCGGTGTTTGGAGGAAAAAATAACCTCCTAGTAGACACAGACCAAGGAGAGGATGGTAGGAGAGATGAGGGCTGGGGCTAGAGAGAGGGGGTTTCTCTATACAGAACAAGCAGGGGACACACCTGAAGGGTGCAGGCAGGCAGGACCACCCTGCTGCATAACTCCAGGGCAACCAGTGAACAGAGGGAGACACGAATGGTGCCCCTCGGGCTGGTGCGACAGAGTGGTCAGAATTCTGTCTGGACCACAACATTCTTGCTGCTGGGTGGAGAAGGATCAGTAGACTTGGAGGTAGTAGAAATGAAAGGCTTATTTTTCCTTGTTTCTTAACATTGGATACACAAGCCTGTAGAGGAGGGAGAGTGAAGAGCTGGAAACACAGTGTCTGGTCAGCAAGAACATCCTCTTGTGTGTGGGACGCGCCTTTGCCTAGACTATGGTAAGGACCTTAGGGAAGGGGCACGGGCTCTCTGCTGACACTCTCACAGCCTCAGTATCACCCAGGGCAGGGCTGCGTACTGCGAAGAGCCTCCAAGCAACCTCTTCCTGCTGGCCCAGTGGCGGCCATGAATTAGCAGCAATCTGGCCTGTGTTCAGTGCTGATCAGTCTCTGGGAAAGAGGTGATGAAGGCGACTTCAAAAAATTACTGCAGTGTATGTCCTGGGATGCAGAAGAGGTGCGGCTGCTGGGCTGTGAGTGAGTCTCCAGGAGCACATGGGACTGAATGGCTGGAGACAGGGCAGGTGTCTGTGCCTCCCGTCAGCCAATCAGCAGAGGGAGGAGGAGGCAGGGCAGGTGGGGCGGATGGAAGCAGCAACCAGCGCGGCAGGTGCACTCACGCCCGCCCTGCAGGTGGTGTGAGAAGAGCTGCAGAGAGACAGAGCAGTGATGATGTACAGCCTTAAAGGAGATCAAAGGACCGACACACGCCATGCCTGGGATGAACCTCAGAAACCTCAGGCCGAGTGAAGAAGCCAGACACAAAAGGTCACGAAGTACACGATTCTTTTCAGATGACATACAGGCAGTCTCTGAGCTATAAACATCCGCCTTACCTACAACGTGCACTTACAAATGGAGGCTATTACAGTAAGTCTCACAAGTTACAAGCCTCTGACTGATTTATGCTTTGCACTTAAACAAACAGAGGATATTATAGGTCATAGGTAAATGTACCTGTTCCAACTTACATACAAATTCAACTTTAGAACAAACCTACAGAACCTATCTTGTCTGTAACCCTGGGAACTGCCTGGTGTATAGAACAGGAAAATATGTGGAGACAGAAAGCAGAGCGGTGGTTAACCGGGGGAACTGGAGGGAGAGGTAGGGTGGTTATGTGATGGGGAGGGAGTGTTTCCTTGGGGCAACGAAAAAGTGAAGGCTATAACACAACTATAGCACAAAAATATGGGGACAGAGGCAAGGGAGGGGCGGGGAGGGGCGAGGTTGGGGTGGAGGGAGGGTAATTGGTGGGGCCACACCTACGGTGCATCTTAGAAGGGTACAGGCAAAACTTACTAAATGTAGAATACAAATGTCTTCATACAATAACTAAGAAAATGCCATGAAGGCTATGTTAATCAGTTTGATTAAAATAGTTCAGATTGTATATGAAACTAGCACACTGTACCCCTTGATTGCATGAATGTATATAGCTATGATTTAATAATAATAAAAAAATGAAAAAGACTTGGAACTAGAGAGAGGAAGTGGCTGTACAACCCTGTGAGGACAGGAAATGCTGCTGAACTGCATATTTTAAAATCGGTCAAAATTATGTGAATTTAGCCTCAGTGAAAAATGATGATGGTAAAGCTAATGTGAAAGTAATACTTGGAGGTGATGGATATGCTAATTAGCTTGATAGTTATTCCACAATGTACATAAATACTAAAACATCAGGTTGTACACTATAAATATTTATAACTTTTATCAGTTAATTAAAAAAAATAAGCTAAAAAAGAAAATCATACAGTATGATCATATTCTCATGTAGTTTATCTCATTTCATCTGCACCACAAGTGGCAGGGTTCCCAGGACCCAATTTTCAGAGCTCTCGGGGTCTCTACTCACCTCTAGGTGGTCCCCTCTGGAACACTGTTTTTACTATGACCTGTATGCGGATAACTTCACATTTCTATCTCCTGGCTGACCTCTACATTGAGTTTCAAAATTATAAATTCAGCCACCTTCCTGATCCATCTACTCTAGATATCTACAAGAGATCTCAGACTTCACCTATCCCACATCAAATTCTTATTCTTTCTCTTCTATACCTGCTTTTCCCTCAGCTTTCCTCCTAGTGGTAAATGACTATTTGTTCTGTCCTTTAAACTGGAAATTGTGGGGCGTTGCCTCTGGCTCAGTGAGTAGGGCGCTGGCCCCATAAACTGAGGGTGGTGGGTTCAAACCTGGCCCCTGCCAAACTGCAACAAAAAAATAGTGCCTGTAGTTCCAGCTACTCAGGAGGCTGAGGCAAGAGAATCGCCTATGCATGGGAGTTGGAGGTTGCTGTGAGCTGTGACGCCACAGCACTCTACTGAGGGTGACCAAGTGAGACTCTGTCTCTAAAAAAAGAAAATAACAAAAGAAACCCTGGAAATTGTGCAGTCATTCTCCTTTCCTCCTCAACTTTAGTAAGTACAATAAAATTCAATGAATTTACCTATTTTAAGTGTAGTTTAACAAATTTTGGCAATCAACTGGAATCATGTTACCATCACCACCATCAGCATACAAGACTGTTCCAAGGGCCTCGGGTTTTCTTGAGGTCTCTTTCAGTCAATCCACTTCCGAGAACCCCAGCTCCAGGAAACCTCTGATTTTCTTTCTGTCTCTGAAGTGTGGTCTTTCCCAGAATTTAACATACATAGACTTATAATCATAGTGCAGTGAAGTAAAAAAAATAAAATAAAATAAAGACTTATAATTGTACAGCATACAGCTTTTCCTGTTTGGCTTCGTATACTCAGCATAATGGTTTTGAAAGTCATCCAAGTTGTTATGGATATTAATATCATATCCATTCTTATCACTAAGTGGTATTATGAGGTATAGATATACCATTATTTGAGTGGAATAAAGACTTTGGTTTTCCCTAAGTTAAGACAGAGTTCCAAGCTGGAGATGTGGGCCTCACCGGACCATGAATGGTATTTAAAAATGCGAGTTCATTTTTAAAAAAGGCTAATGGAGAGGAAGACCAAGGCAGAGCAAGCTGGGGTCCCCAGGGGTGAGCAGAGGAGGAACAGAAGGCAGAAAGGAGTCTCCCCAGATGGAAATGTGCGTAACCTCCCTGTACACCAGCAGAAGGGTGCTCTGTGGGCAAAGGGCGGCCAATCTACAGGCGCCAGTTTCAGATTATCAACATACAGGTCTTTCTAGATCTAAAATTTACAATCATGCACTCTGACTCCAGAACCTGCATTTACTACCAGTTCATTGTAGCCATAATCTCGTTTCATCCACAAGATGCTCCATTGACAGTGAGATATATCACTGGGCCCTGTAACGAGGTCTCTAGTTTACTCTCTCCCACTTGGGTTGAACTGCACAGTACTCCATGTGTGCCGATGGAAAGGAATCCTTAAGGAAAGGAATCAATTCTCACTCTTTTCCCATGAAACAATGTGCTGGCCAAGCCAGTCCACTTCCAAGGACAGCTGAGCCTCAAACTACACTCCTCATTGCCAGTGACCTGAGGGCAACTGCTCAAGCAGAGGACTGTGTCCCTCGTGTTTAGAAATGCTCTGCTGTGTCTGGCAAACTCTTGCACCGAAGATGAGGCTTTTGTATTTTTTAAAAGACCTGGTGCAGCATCACAGCACAGGAATCAAAGCCACAAAGGCCTGTAGGACATTTCAGATCCACTTTCTCATTTGAATGATGAGAAAATGGGACATTAATAGCACCATATAAAGTCATCTTGTGTTTAAAAGTATCCCCCTTAGAAAAAACCTTGGTACTCATCCACTCCAACCTTTTCATCATATACTGAACTGCTGTGAGGGAAATGATATTCTTAAGATCACACAGCAGAATGGAGCCCAGAATCCTTGTTTCTTAACAATGTCACACTCATCAGCCACTGAGCATCAGCAGCCTGGGGATGAAGGCTGCTGAAATCAGTAGCGAGACAGACCCTGGCTTTCTTCAGACCATGCCACAAGGCTTTTCCCAGCTAACACCTCCAAGTGCTGAAGAGCAAACACACCACATACATACACCACTGGTAGAGACTTAGGAAAGTCCAGAAGTACTTCTCCGAGCCTGCTCGTGGCTGACCTCCTGGGAGAGAATTCACCCTTAGCAAGCTCAGGATGATGTCTGGATCACGGTCAGCTAAGGGTCTTCTCCTGGCACAGTGCTAAATCACCAGCAGAAACGATGCATAAGACCTTGCCTTGTAATAGTTTTGATATCTTTTCTGATGAAGGAGAAATGGAAGTATCCAAGGTCAGGGTAGAAAATGAGGTTGTCTGGCAAAGGCACTGAGATGGGGGTAGGCAGAAGGATGAGGGGACACGTTTGCCTCAGTGAGCCAGCAACCACTACGTGTAAGCAAAGAACACTCGGCTACAAGAAGCTCTTAACAAGTATCCAGAGACGCGTCCCAATCTAATTCCCTCATTCATTCATTCAGCCATTTGTTTATTTGACCACTTGTTTTTATTTATTTTATTTGTGCATTCATTCATTCATCCATTTATTCACTCATTCATTCCCCCAACAGTTATTTACTGAGAGTCAATTATACACCAGGCACTGTTCTAGACCACAAATATTAAAAAATAAAATGAAAATAATAGAAACAAAATAAGAAGCATCAAAGTAAAATGTCAGAGATATCGACTGCGAATCGTAGCACTTAAGGAAACTAGACATTTCATACTTAGGTTAATAACCTCATAGATACAGGGCAAAATGCAAAGTGGTGATAAGACGTGTTGTGGAAAGGAAAGAAGACAATGGGGCTGAGAGCAGAAGGTGCAGGGCAGAAGATAATGGGGCTGAGAGCAGCAGGTGCAGGGCAGATGGTCAACGCAGGAGTAAGGGGCTTGGGAAGGCACAGCTGAGAAGATGCTTGGGAATTAAGGGCATTTCCCATGCTCGAAGCAATTGTCAGTACCAGGAGAAAGGGGAGCAGACCCAGGGAGAAGTGGTGGGGCTCAGGTCTCCGTGTGGTGGTCCTGGCACAGCCACCCCAGGGAAGCTGACTGCATACAGACGCTGTTGTCATGAGCGTCATCTAGAAAAGGTCACCAGTTTTGTACAGAGGAGCAGGGAGAGTTGGCCAGGGGTGTCATTTGTTCCTTATTTAGGATTCAAGGCTGCTTGGAAAAGAATAGGTCAAAAACCATCCACCCGTGTGGTGGATATGTCAGAATAACTTTTCAGAGCCATCAAAGAGGGGACGGAATGTCCACCTTGGTACCAGAAGAGGACAGCACAGAAACAGCACATTCCCTCAGCTCTGAAGTCTTTTAAATGACACCCTCATAAACAGGGCTGCAGCCACCTCATCTTTTTCTCTTCGTTAAAATGATTCCTATTTCAATTAATGGGTACTATAACATAAAAGATGCTTTTATTTTCTTTTTAAAATTTGCTTCAAGAAATTATAAATTGTGGTACATGTATACCATGGAATATTACGTGCCTTAAAGAAAGATGGAGACTTTATCTCTTTTGTGTTTACATGGATGGAGCTGGAACATATTCTTCTTAGCAAAGTATCTCAAGAATGGAAGAAAAAGTATCCAATGTACTCAGCCCTACTATTAGCTAATTTATAGCTTTCATATGAAGGGTATAACCCAACTATAGCACAAGAATATGGGGAAAGGGGCAAGGGAGGGGAAGGGAGGGGTGAGGTTGGGGTGGCGGGAGGGTAATTGGTGGCCACACCTATGGTGCATCTTAGAAGGGTACAGGTGAACATTACTAAATGCAGAATACAAATGTCTTCATATAATAACTGAGAAAATGCCAGGAAGGCTATGTTAATTAGTTTGATGAAAATAGTTCAGATTGTATATGAAACCAGCACATTGTACCCCTTGATTGCACTGTTGTACACAG
>CAUYRH010120933.1:0-18420 GCA_963574655.1 Perodicticus potto | reverse complement strand
CCAGCTCCACTGAGCTGGCTAGGGTGCCAGATGTCCTGCATCAATTCTCCCTCTCCGAGTAGAAACCCCAACTGCTGTTAGGGAAAAGGGGCGAAGACTCGATCTAACTGCTTCCTGCTGGCTCGGGCGATGATAGAAGGGGGCAGTTGGGAATTGAAGCTTACCTTTACTGAGTATACTGTCTTGGATGGTAGTGTGATTACTTTCTCATTATTAGTGTTTTCCTCCATTTCAGGAATTTAAGAATAAGATACAACCTAAAAAAAAAAAAAAAACCTTAAGTCTCTCTTTTTAAACTATTAAAATCTATAATCAGATGAACAAAAATATCTAGGATTCTGATTCTATTTAAGTAAATTATTGTTTGAACACCAAAACTTGCTGATTAAGAGGCTGTTTGTTCCTCACTGGTCCTTAACAGAAAAGGGTTTTTTTTTTTTTTAATTTTCCTACTTTATAAACTGCACAACCTTTACTCTATGGAATCAACACTTCATCTTTTTTCGGGTTGCATCTTTATACACCTATGTACCATAAAATATGTGTGAGCAACAACATCACCTAATGTATGATTTAAAGTTATAGAAAAAGATTATCTAGCATGGTGGGTAGAATAATGCCTTCCCACATGGCATCTCTTTATTGATCCAGGAATCTGTGAATATATTTGTTTACCTGGCAAATGGGGTTTTGCAGATGTGATTTAGCTGCAGACTAAGATGAAGACATTATCCTGGATTTGGGGGGACGGAACAAAGTAATCTAAAAGGCTCTTTAAAGTGAAAGACGAAGACAGGAGTATCAGAGTCAGGAGGAGATGGTTAGCTGCTTCGCTGCTGGCCTTGATGTTGTAGGAAGGGGTGGTGAGCCAGGGATTGCAAGTGCCTCGTAGAAGATGGAAAAGCAAGAGGGATAAATTCTCACCTAGAGCCTCTAAAAGGAACTCAGTTCTATCAATAGCTTGATTTTATCCCAGTGAAACTCATTCTAGACTTCACAACTCTGGAACTATGAG
The DNA here is from genome assembly GCA_963574655.1 of Perodicticus potto. Classification (NCBI taxonomy): domain Eukaryota; kingdom Metazoa; phylum Chordata; class Mammalia; order Primates; family Lorisidae; genus Perodicticus; species Perodicticus potto. Next base: position 17,405 of record CAUYRH010120933.1, on the reverse strand, counting down.
ACAATATATTTGTTTTATTTTAAACCATTAAGTTGGTAGATACTAATAATTTTGAGATACATTGTTTTTAGTATATAGGAAGAGAAGAAAAAAGGTTTGAAAAATAGTCTTATGATTTCCCAGATTTTTTTTTTTTTTTTGCAGTTTTGGGCCAGGGCAGGGTTTGAACTCGCCTCCTCCAGCATATAGGGCCGCACTCTACTCCTTTGGGCCACAGGTGCCGCCCAATTTCCCAGATTTTTTTCTAGCATATCTCACTTTTATTTTAATTAGTATTTCTATAATTTCTACTGAATTGTGTACTTTTTTGTATGATTATTAAGCTTTACATATCCATCTGTTGGCTATTCTAATATCTATATTTTTCGTATTGTCCATTGCTTTGTAGGAGCTTTATAGTTCCCTGATTTCAGCCCCTTGTCAAATATATGAATTATAAAATATGTGTTCCACCTTTATAATATTGGTTTTTGTAATATTTGAATATAAATCTTTTCTGTGTTCTAGGAAAATTTAGTTTTCCTTTAATTTTTCTAAATTTTTAAAATAATCTTCCCCATAGAGTCTTCAACGTATTTTATTGTATTTCTTCACGATTATTAAATGTAATTAGAGAAAATATTTTGAAATATGCTTTTAGTATTTTATGTATTAAATTTGCAAGTAACACCCAACTAGATTTTGAGAAGGAAATGATGTACTTTAGCAGCTTTTAGAAAAATGGCAGCCATTTTGCCTGGGATATTTGGAAAGCAATGGAAAAGGAGAGTTGTTGTAGAAAGCCTTTACAACAAGCAGTGGAGAGTGAGGTATTGATATAGAGAAATAGAAATTAATCAGTAATGGATATGAGCAAAATTTAAGAGTCTGAGTCCATAAAAAATGGCAACATTTGGAAGTGAAAAATTGGCAACATTTGGATGAGAGGTAGGATAAACAATGGAAAGTTACTTTCCTAGCCAAAAAAATATATATATATAATAATAATAATCATTTCTTTTTTCTGGAAGAAGGGGATGAAATATTAATGTTCAGTTCACTTCAGTAAAACCAGTAAGTTCTATACAAAAGTGCACAACAGAATAAATTTCAATGAAAATCAAGCTGGGAAGCTCGGCACCCATAGCTCCGTGGTTATTGCACCAGCCACATACACTGGGGCTGGCGGGTTCGACCCTGGCCAGGGCCTGCCAAACAATGACTACTGCAACAACAACAAAAATAACCAAGCATTGTGGCGTGTGCTTGTAGTCCCAGCTACTTGGGATGCTGAGGCAAGGGAATCTCTTAAGCCCAAAAGTTTGAGGTTAATGTGAGCTGTGACACCATGGCACTCTACTGAGGATGACATAATGAGGCTGTCTAAAAAGAAAGAAAGAAAGAAAGAAAGAAAGAAAGAAAGAAAGAAAGAAAGAAAGAAAGAAAGAAAGAAAGAAAGAAAGAAAGAAAGATCAAGCTGGGAGAGAGGGGATGAGGGTCACTTATTGAGCATACTACAAGCTAACTGGGTGAAGGGCAAACTTACAACCTTGACTCAGTTTGAGCAAAAAGCAAAGAATGTAAACAAAACACGTATATCCTTGACTATTCTGAAGTTAAAAAAAGAGAAATATTAGTGTTCAGTGAGAGTCAAGAGCAGGTCAGGATGTCATGACTCTGATTTGGCAAGTGTTTCCGGAAATGTCTTTCCACGTTATTGTGTAATGCGCTTTTGATACAGACACTCAGAAGACAGTTTTAATTTCTTTCTTCTCTTTTTGCCTAGTCTCCATCCTTCATGATAAATGCTTAGATATTGCTAGACATAAAGAAAAAGTATTCACAGAAAGATCCAGTGCTGGAATACAAACTCAGAGCCTATGGCTTCTGTCTCGAGGCAGAACTTGGCAAAGCACCTGCCACTCCTGATCAGCACGGGGCTTCCCAAATCGCCCCTTAGTCCTGGAAGCCTGGGAGTTCAGAAGCTCTCAGCACGTGTTCTGGTGCAAGACTATATACTCTTGGGCACAAAAAGGTGACTGATGATGCCAAACTCTGCAAAATGGGCCTTGGTATCTCCATCTGGGGTGGAAATTACTCAACATTTACCTATTTGATAGATATTTGGTTCATATCCATAAGTCGTATATGATTCTAATATAGTTACACAGAAATATAGTATTTTAATAACTGCTCATTATGCATTTTGTGTTTTCCCATAGTATATTCTGCTTAAATATACCATGTCATTTAACATGACTCCTGACACAAAAAGTTCTGCAGTGAAACACAACTTATAAAATCACGCGATATAGTCCTGTCTTGAAAGATTCATAATCCAGATAAACCAGTATGTATTTGGGGGAATTTTGAGTTAGTAACTCCTTTAAAATTTGTGTCTTGGCTGTTGCTATGATAATGTTGAATTTTTTTTTAAAAAGAAAGAATAGCAGTAGTCGAAATAATACTCATTTATATTTCAGAGACGGATCTGTGGGGCAGCTACGTATGGATCTAGTTGCTTTTAATATATGATTTTTTTCTAAAATTTGGGTGAAGTGAGTAGAATCTACCTGGGGAAGGTCCTTTTCTCAGTGGATAAAAAAAGGCAACAAATATATACCTAGGAAAGGAATTAAAGTGTCCAATGTACTCAGCCCTACCAGGAAGCTAATTTATAGCTTTCATATGAAGGCTAAAACCCAATTATAGCATGAGAATATGGAGATAAGGGCAAGGGAGGGGAGAGGAGGGCGATTGGTGGAATCACACCCACGGTGCATCTTAGAAGGGTATGGGTGAAACTTACTAAATACAGAATATAAATGTCTTCATATAGTGATTAAGAAAATACCATGAAGGCTATGTTAAACAGTTCGATGAAAATATTTCAGATTGTATATGAAGTCAGCACATTGTGCACCAAGATTGCACAAAGGTTCACAATTATGATTTAATAAAAAAATTTTTTTTAAAAATAAGATAAAATAAAACAAACAAACAAAAAAGGCAACAGACTTAGCTAAACCGCACAAATGCACATATAAAACCTCTGCGTGGACATAGTACTTATTATGCTCATGAATCAGAGACTCAAATCAATGATAGTAGGAAATATATCTTCTCCAAACTGAAGTTGTGACAAAGAAGGGAAATAAAAGGAAGATATATGATCTTGGTAAGCAGAGTTTCTTAACTTATTCCTAAATGGAACTCACTTCCCTTATTCACAATCTCATATTGGAATCTCATATTGGTGGACCATATTTCAGGAAACATAATAATGTAAAATTATAGTTCTCTGCCCTGGATTTGTTTTAAAGAAAACATAGATAGCCATCCTTGACCTAAACCAATTGAAGCAATCTTTGGGGTGTGACTCCAGGCATTGGCATTTAAATTTTCCCTCTATTTGATCCATGCATATATATGAGAGTTGAGAACAACTGCTCCAGAAAAATAAAATATAGCAGAATATTTTTCATATTTTCCCTTTGGATATTTTTACCTAGAATTCAATGTTTAATTTCAAGACCTTAAGCTTAAGTCCATTTATTTAAAGCATTTCTGAAGTTTTGTTTCCTATTTAGTCTAGGAGAAACAGTATTCGTGAGCTTTAGATATGGGACTCTCTTCTCTTCTAGTCTCATGAAGTTTATATATTCTATTCTCCTTGAAGTAAGTGTACTGAAAAGGACAGATTATAAATAAATTTGCATAATTTTTAGCATCCTATCTTTATGTATAATCTTCATAGATATCTTGATAGATATTTGGTTCATTTCAATGTGAGTCAATGACATGGAAGATTTACATGGAAGTACCGTCTCTTACATGGAAGAGACCATATTTTGTGTCCTGGATATACTAGGATTAAGTATTTTGTCTTCCAGGAGGAATAGAAAGCCTAATATGTTCTCAATGATCTGTATTTGCATCATTTTTCAAAAGATATATCCAAGGAATTGAGACATTTCAAAAATGTTACAAAACATTAAATCTTTCCAGACTCAAACATTTTCATCATCCTAGAATAGAAACTTCTATTTTTGGAATAATTATCTGTTACTTGTTTTGAATTGTATATTGCTTTTAAATTAGTGATTACACTTTGACTATAAACCTGAATTTAGTGAGTTAGAAACATTCAACCTATATTATCATTTTATTCATACTTATGATTTGAAATACTTGTGAATTTGAAAAATGGCATTTCAGAGTTTGGAGTAAAAAAGAAATGAGAAGTTGAAATCATATCAAAGCATATGAAGCAATAACCTAGCAAGAATCAATAAAAAAGAAAAGTGTGGTACATAAAGCAGGATAGAGGAATCAATAGCAGTGGATTACAGTATACAATTGCAGATGATTACATAAAAACCCACTTGAGTTGTAGTGAGACTAAAGAGTTACAACAAATATCCACTGCAAATTGTCTGCAAATAAAGGATAAAGAGAATTCCAAACAAGAACAGCAAAGTTTAAAAGAAAACTACAGTTAAAAAGGCGTCAACATTTTAAAACTTTCTGAAACCTTTTAGAAAATAATATTTGGAAATAGATTTGCTTTGATGCCACCAAAGAAGCCAAAAATCATCTGGGTCCTAGAACACATATTTACAGGGGTAAATTAGATATCACTAACTAAGTATAACTTATGTAATAATAAATTAATATGGATTGTTGCAATTATTTGTCACTGCACCAAAAAGATCCTCACAAAATTAGTGGACTAAACCTGCAGTAGTAGTTTTTCTCTTCTTTTTCATGTTCTGGGGGCTGACTGGTCTAGCAATTCTCCTACGGTTCTCACTTAGGATCTTACTCGTGGTTCCAGCCAATAGGTGGCTGAGGCGGGAAGGATTTCAAGGTATTTTTCCTTTACATGTTACCACGTGAGTTGGACTTCTTCACATCATGGCAGCTGAATTTTAAGAATAAACATCCCAGAAAGGACCAAAGAGAAGATGTACCCCTGTTTAGGACCTAACTTTGGAATTCATACAATGTAACTTTCACTGCATTTCAAACATTCAAGAGGAGAACACGGTCCTTTTATTCAATGGGTAGAGTATAAATGCCACATTTGAAAGCATGCGACATGGGAGACTTTATCGTCATTATCTTGGATGTGCAATGTGCCACATGAATCTTAAATTTACTTCTTTATTTTCTTCCTTGTGGGCAATAAAATATTTATTGGGATTCAAAAAATGCATTCCTCACAAGAATTTTAAAACAGAGTCTTGTGGGATATAAACTGGAGACATTGTCTTAAGAGTTTACCTTACTCACTGTTCAAGAGTTCAGGGGATGAGAAAGTCAGTTGCCTGTGTCTCAGACCCCAAAACATCTTTGTCTCTCTCTATCCATTCAATGCAGACTTGATCTTTTAGTCATTCTGAAATTTGCAGCTGATTGTCACCTAATGGTCTTCTTTTGCACTGGTTCATATGTTTTCCCTGGATCTTTACATAGTGTCTTGTTCCACCTAGGCTGCCCTAATAAAATGGTGTAGATTGGTAGATTGGGTGTCTTAAACAACACATATGTATTTCCTGTAGTTACAGAGGCTGGAGCCCAGAGATCCTGAGACTAGCTTCTGTGGTCTCTTTTGGCTCTCTGTCTGGCTTGCAGAAAGCTGCCTTCTCTTTGTGTCTACATATAGTAGAGAAAAAGTGAAAACACGCTCTCTCTTCTGTCTCTTCTTTGAAGGACACTAATCTTATCACTTGGGCCCTACCTTATTAATCTAATCTAAACATAATTACTTTCTAAAGTTGTCATCTTCAAATATCATCTTTTGAAAATAAAGGCTTCAACATATGAATTTCAGGGGATGACACACTTTAGTCCAAAACACAGAGGTGGTTCTTTCTTATATTTTAGCTCTCAACTCAAGGATCAGACCTTCCTTGGACATCCTATGTACAACAGTTCCATCATTACTCAGGTAGTTTTTTATCATATTACCTTGTTTCCTACATTGATCTATTCTCTTGCCTCGTACCTTTACAATAGTTTCTATTTTTAGCAGAGGCAGCTTTTTATATTCATGTTATAGCAGTGCCTGCCACAGAGAAGTCTTCAGAAAATGGTCTATGTGTGAGTGAATGAATCAATTACTAGCTAAAGTAATTCACAGATGAGTATCTTTGGCAGCTTTAATTTTAGGGAGGTAATTGTCTTTCTTAAATGGTTATAAATCAGGCCTTGGGCAGCTTTCACACATTCATCCTATTCTGTTATTCTGGAGGCATACAGACTATAATTATTTCCTTGACATAATAGACTGTACTTCAAAGTTTTTAAACATCTATCTTATCTTATTTATATTTCCACTTTAAAGGTTGTGTATGCCTTCAAACACATTCAATATGACGGATTTCTTATCCTCTTGTCATCATTGACATTTTTCTCTGGAAGTTTTCAGTTTTCAAATGACCCTTTGAAAGTGTGTGCTCCATGTAGAATGTAATACTCCAGATAATGCTTCACCAAGCTGAAGATAGAATAGGACGCCACTTCTCTTGTTAAGAGCTGTATATATTTATTGATGCAGAATGCAACATGTCACCTTTTCCAAGGAAACATGATTCACAAACAATGAAATGTTTATTTCCATTTTTAATTGTCTAATATTTGCCAAATCTCAAGTCACTTTTCCCAAGTGTCAAGTATTATGAGTTTCAGGACTTTTTAAAACTGACATTTAGAAACCAAGACAACAAAAAGTTATTCTAAATAGGTTAAGATTCCAAAATAAATCCAGAGGATTGACACAAAATGAGATCATGCTGTTTTCACAACGGAGATCAAAAGAAACTTTCAAATAATTCATGATACTTCTGATTTAATGCCATATGGCATTTTTGCAATAACTAGATTGAACTTCATATTTAAAATATGGTACAGACCTTCAAAGAAAGAGAGAAAACAATCAAAACCTAAAATTAACAACCAATGTTTAGAATCAATTAAATTTGCAACAATTATCTTCCTCTTTGATTGGGTTAAGACTATTTTTTCAAATGTTTACCCATATTTAGACTCTGATTTCTGTAATTCCTACAACTTCGTTAAGAATGTAGGTATAGTAGTCAGATAAAATAGGTACAAATACTTATTACGACTTTGTTCATTTTGAGGCAAGATACTTAGTATCTTCGTGTCTCAGATTTCCCATCTGCAAAATAAGAGTTTAATAGAATCAAATGAGAGATGCATATAAAATACTCTGCATAGGAATCAGTTAAAACAAGAACTCAATAAAAGTGGGCAAATTATACTCTGTATGGTAGCTCAAACCTGTAATTACAGCACACTGGGGGGCTGAAATGGGAGGCTTACTTGAGGCCACAAGTATAAGATCAGCTTGGGCAACACAGAGAGATCTTTTCTATAAAAAAATAAAAATAAATTTAGCTTGGCATGGTGGTGCATGTCTGTAGTTCCAGCTAATCAGGATCTTGAGGCAGGATGATCACTGGAGCCCAGGAGTTTGAGATTGAAGTGAGCTATGATGACACCACTGTGCTCTAGCCTAAGCAACAAAATGAGACAGGTTTCAAAAGCAAACAAACAAAAGTGGGCAATTTATAGGTTCTTATTATTATGAGATATAACATTTCAGTTTTCTTAAAAGTATTACAAGACATGTAATTCTTCCTTCAATGCCTTCCCTATTGGCAAGAAGTCCCACGTTTTAGCACCGGAATACTGTGGCTCTGTTGCTCTACTGACAGGTTTTTATCTGCTAATGCAGAAGCAACATTTTAATAAGACCTCAAAATTTTTCGTACACTTATAAACATACAAGAAACTCTGACCTACATCCATTTAGAATAGCCTAAAATTCTCTCACACACCAAGAAAAAAGACTGGTCAAAACAGTAGCTCTGAGAATAGGAAAAATAGTACCCTTTACCTTGGAAATTGTAGAGTCCATTAATTAATCCAGTTGTACAGGTATGGGGCTGAAAGCAAGTGAGGCATCATGAGATTTCAAATGCTCATTTGGGTGGTAGGTGGCTTGCACCTGCAACCCTAGCATTCTGAGGGTGGAGGGAGAGGATCCCTTGACATCAAGGAACTGAGACCAGCCTGAGTAAAAGAAGACCAAGTCTCTACTGAAAATAGAAGAATTAGCTGGGCATTGTGATGGGTTCCTATAGTTCCAGGTGGTCACGAAGCTGAGGCATGAGGATTAGTGGAGTCAAAGAGTTTGGGTTGCTGTGAACCATGATGATGTCATGGCACTCTACCCGGGGAGGCATTTGCCAAGAACAAAAGGTGAATACAATTCATGTAGAGTACCTGTTGGAAAAGCAAAAGTTGAATACGACTTGAGTGTTACAAATTTAATACAGTTGTTTCCTTTCTTAAAATGTGATATATGTGTGTGTGTGTGTGTGTGTGTGTGTACATATGTATATCCCTCTATACATTTTAGTCAACCAAAAAGTGAAAGTAGACTTAAAGATACAAAGAACAAAACAATTTCTCAGACTCTAGGAAGCTCTGCTTAGTAGGAAAAACAGACAATTAATTACATGAGGATGTGTTTAAGTGCAGGAATAGGAGCATGTAAAGGGTGTTTGAGAACACTTAACCGGTGTCTTATCCATTTGTGTGTGTGTGAGGGTGAGAGGGACGCTGGTAAATGAGAGAATTTCAATTCTTTTTAATAGGCCTGATTGATGTTTACCCATAATGACATTCCAGAAAATTGACATAGCTTTTCTTGCAAGTCATGTATGATCAACAAGCAGCAGGATAAATGTTCTTGCAGGATTTCCTGAAGAGCTTTTGTATAACGGGGGAAAGGGTACAGTTAATTGTATAGTTGACTTTTAAATATTTTAAAACAAAAAGTGTTAAGATCAGGTTTTCGTTTCTTAAGATGACAGTTGAGAATGTATTACAGCATGTATGGGATTATTTGTGTGTATATGTGTGTTGAGATAGTCTCATTTTATCTTAATAAAACAAAGCCCTGTGAATTAAGGTGGCAATTATCCCCAATTCAAGGTGAGACAGTATGAACTTTAAAAAACTTAATTTTCCTAGGTATGTATTTATCTTAATAGCAAACAACAAAAATAGAAACTAAATAACTTGCCTTCCCATAGTCAAAACATTGGGCAGGACTACTTAAAGGGACTTTTAATCATGAATGAAAGAATATGATAAATGAAAAAGAGTTTCTTTGGCTCTATCTCATGATGTCCTACCTTTAGCTTTCAGGAAAAGGAAATACAGACACTTCTGGGTGATAAAATAAATTACCTCAAGTGATCTAGGTCATGGAGATGAGAGATCAGAGAGAGATAAATATAGAGATCAGAGTTTTATTAAGTCATGGTTACCACAATCAAGGTGGAAAAAAACTTGGTCTGCTAACCTGGGCATTTGGTCCTCAGGAGAAAACAATATGATATATTAGCATTACAAATCATAGTCCTCAAAGTAAGTGTCTTCTGTATCAATCTTGTCCAATATGAACTGGCTGTCCAAATCTGGTGGAAATATCTCAGCCTTGTTATGTCAATTCATTGTTCTCTTGAAAATTTTATTCACCTTTCTGCTATTCTTGATTTATTTTAAAACTTCGTGTTATTTCTTTCCCTTTCTTGGAGTATTCTCTTAAACATCTTCCTGTAACAGATTTAAAATTATTCCTTGGACTTGGAAGAAAAATATATGGAGATCTTTAATATCTGAAAATATTCCTATTCAACCAGCATGCCTAATTTTCTGAGTATACATTTTTTTGGTTGGGAATCATTTTCATCAGAATATTTAAGTTTTTACCCATTGTATTTTTGCTTCCAGAGAAGCTGTTGAGAAATCTCAAGCCAGTCTGATATCTGATCCTTTGTATAAGACCTTTACTATTTTCTCTAGAATCTTCTTGATTCTTCTTATTGAATGTAGTGATAAATGAAAGTCCACAAACCTGCTTTTTGGAATAAAATTTGATATGAATCTATTTTAAAATTAATAATGTAGTAGTATCTTTTAATCTGCCAATGTTCATTATTTACTTCTAAAGAAATTAAAATTTTCTGCATTCTAACATTTTGTAATCTCGTTATGGAAGTGCTAAATCCTGTATACAGGATGTTCTAATCTGATCATCTAATTTAATTAATTTTTATTTTATATTCTTAATAACTTTTTTCTCAATTTTCTTGAAGATTTAAACTTTATGATTAATCTTTATATTGAGTTTTCTTTTTTATTATCATGTTTTAAATTTCAAGTTCTTTTTTAGTTTTTAAAATATTTTTTCATAATATGTAATCAGGGTTGCAATGTCTTGTATTTCTGTAGATATTTACAATAATTTTTAATTTCTGAATAATTTTTGTTTCTAAAAAATTGACTTCTATTTATTGTTTCTCAGATTAGAGACTTTCTTCTGATATCTGATAATTCATGATTTCCAGTTTATATATAAGATTAAAAATATTTTAAAAGGAAAACCCTGCATCAAATTGTAAATAGGAGGTATAGCATGATTACCTTGGAATTCACTGTGGCTAATCTGAATGGAATATTTAGTGGGTGCTTTCTGGTTCTAGCATTTTGGTTATTTCTCCTTGACAAGTCAAATGTTGCATAGAAGAGTGCTATAAACTCTTACTCATAGGTAAGTCTACCTTCTAGTATTCTGAAAGAACAGGGATGGAGAAGGGATATGAAGTTTTCAGCATTCAGCACCCATTTTCTCCCTTGTTAATGGTACCTGCATTTTCAGTAATTCCAGGATTCCTTGAGATTCCAAACAAGATAGTCTATCCCTTCCAATAGCATTGAGTAGAATAGTGGATACATACTTCTCACATCCTACACATTGTAAATACTGTACACCTTAAGTGGAATAGCTTATAAACTCTTCTCACACTTTTTCACACTCATTTCTGTTTATTTAGTGGAATACGTTCAGGTGATCCACTGGGTGAAGTGTGTTGCTTTCTTTACTAAAGCGACACCCTCCAACAACAAATAATAAGTCCCCTTAGGGTTTACATTTAGTAGAAAAAGTATGTCTGATTAATAGAAATCCATTTATATGTACATAATTAGATTTGCAACAATTTCACAATTATGATGCCTAATTTTATCTTTTTTAACTTTAGAGAAGTCCTACAATTCTGAACGTATTTTATGAAAAAAATGCAGAAAACAATACATTTGTGAAACTATGTCAAGTAATAGAAATTTAGAGGCATGCTGATTCTCTTGTGAGTTAATGCAATTACAACTATCAACATAAATAATATTCACTAATCTGTATAAACCATATTTGTTCTGTTAAGACAAATATGTTCTTTGTTGTTAAATGTTAAGGATCATGAGAGTGAATTGTGAAAATTTTTACTGAAAGTACAAATATACTAACAAAAGTGAATATTTCAAAAATGTGCAAGTTACAGAACATTTGCATTTCATGGGATTTTTAATTTATAAAACAAACTAAACAAAATGATGTAGAGGAGCAATTTTCAGGAAAATACACTAAAATTACCTTATGATGAGTTTTAAGGGACATACAATGATGACTAAATAGAAGACACCCAAAGTATTCATTAGAGTAGTAGAAAAAGTTCTCTATAAGAAATACGTCTGGTTGTATCTTTGTGCAAAGGAGCAGATTAATAAGGACTGAAATAAATGAGATTGAAGATCTCTGTATATGTTTCAGAGAAATAGGCATTTCAAAATGAATCATGAAATGAATTAGGAGCTAAAAGGAAATCTGAGATAAATTAGAAGGCAAGCATGAGATTTAAGGCAATATGAATTCACACAAAAAGCTCCTGTACAATTGAGAAAATGGGAAGTTGAGGTCTGTTCATGCTACTATAGAGCATACAGAACGTTAATATAAAGAAAGGCAAAATTAAGAAAAAAAAGAGAAAATTTCATAGTACTTGAGAAAGATGGTCTTGAGCATTTTTGTAGTTCTAAAAAGTGACTGGAAAAGTGGTGATGCAAGCTGGCAACCTAAAGACATCTCCTTGCCGATTACTAATGGTAAGACAGAGAAAGTGATCTTCAGCCACATCTGGCTAGGAAAGCTGCACAAAAGCAGTACTCTGGGCAACAGTGAAACAGCAGGAGATTTCAGGAGCCAATGAGATCTGGAGCTGAGGAAAAATGATCCATGCACAGAAGGCAATTGTTTGGTACAAGCAGGGGCTAGGGACAGCTCTTCCATGGAGGTTTGTGGATGGTAAAGGTTTATCCTGCAGTGTTTTGATTTTTGACTGGGCTGCTTGCTGGAGCAGCAAGTAGATGCTCACAGAGTTGGGTGACCAGGGTTGAATACCCAGTGGAATGGTTCTGCCATCAACTGGTAGGGTGATGCCATCGTGGGAACACAGCATGCACTGGAGAATCAGTCTGCACTGCCCTGCACTGAGGCCTGGTGCACTGTGGGATCTAGCAAAACTATTGAGCTTAACTGGCCATCCTTGGGGTGACCTGAGTGGCCTCAACCCCATGGGGAGGGCCACTTTGTTGACAGGGGACACTTTCTAAATGGGCCTCCTAGAAGTCTGACGAAAGCTTTGGGACCACATCCCCCAAAGGGACTGAATGCAGACAAAGTATATAGGCCTGGAGTGAGGGCAAAGATATCAGGAAGAGAAGACTCAGTCTCTTTTGCAACTGGAGAATGACTCCTGAATCCCCATCACATAAAGTAAATCCAGTATGTGGTCTCAGGCTCCTAACGATGTCACAGTGCCACCTGGTGTTTAGGCAATATATTGTAATACAAACATATAAACATATATATTGTTTGACATTTTTTGCTTCTTTTTTAAAATTTGCCCTTAGTTTTTTCTCTTATGCTGAGTTTTTGTTTGTTTAGTTATATTTTTATTTGATCCTTTTTACTTTGTTCAATAGAAAAATCTCTTCTATTTTTGTTACAGTTTTCAGTCCCCTTTATTATTTTTCTTTTTTATTTCTCTCATTTTCTCTTTTTGTAGAGATTTTTCTACTTTACTCATCTTTCCCACATGAATTTCTGATACAATGGCTAAGATAACCCTTTTAGTTAACCTCCCCTTTATCTTATGTAATTGTATTTTTAATTTTTAAATTGATATTTTGTTCATTTTTTTCTCTTCTCTGAGGGCTGTGGACTCACAGCATTGATCTAGCGTTAAGAGGCCATGAGCACATAGTCTTGAGTTTCCTTTTTCCTTTGGCCACTGGAAAGAAGTTATTGGTAGGTCCCAACTGTCACATATCCACCAATTTTGTTCTATATTTGGTTGATGGGGTCTTGTTTTTGCTCAGTCTGGTAAGGAGCTCCTGACTTTAAGGGACATGCCCAGCCTGGTCCCCTAAAGTCCTAGAGCTGTTGATATGGTTAAAGTACCTGTCAAATACCACCATTTCTTCTTTCACTCTTTCTTACTGCCCTTTTCCTCTCATTTTCTTCCATTCTTCTTTCTACTCCCTTATTCTTCTTTATTTTTTTCCTCTTATCTTTTTCTTCTCTTCTGCTCTTCTCCCCCTTTACCCTTTTCTTCCTTTTGGCTTTATATAAAAAGGCCACTTCAACATAAAAACTCTGAGACATTGTAATGTAAAGTGAAAAAAGCAGTGAAAAGGAAAATGTAGGGAAAAGAACTGAATAATAATAAAAAAAAAACACATGAAGTGAATAATAAAAAAACACACCACTGAGCAAATTTTGATAACATGAAAAACAAGAATAGAGCAGCCCCAACCAAGGGATCATGAGGTAACTACTACAGAGGATTCTACCAAAGAAGAATGCAAATGATGGAAATAGAATTTAAAATATGGATGACTAAAACAATAAAGGTAATTGACAAGAAAGTGGAAAGAAGAAACAACAAAATGGATGAAAGATATGATGAATGTAGAAAGGATATGGCAAGGTTTGAGGACTTAAAGGAGTCAATCATGGAAGTTAAAGATGCAGTAGAAAGTATCAATAACTGATTAGACCATGGAGAAGAAAGAATTTCAAATATAGAGGATAAACCTCTTGAGCTGACACAGATGGTTAAAGAGGTAGAAAAGGAGAAGAAGAAAGCAGAATATTCACTAAGATAATGATGAGAATTCATGAAGCATTCAAACATGTGAATTATAGGTATTCCAGAAGGGGAAAAAGAATATCCCAAAGGCAGGAAGCCCTACGGGATGATACAATAAATGAAAACTTCCCAAGTAACAGTAAAACTTCTGAAACATTCCTTATAGAGGGATATCAAACTCTAGGTAATCTCAACACAGGTAGATATCTCCAAGACATATTGTAACGAACTCCACAAGTAGCCAGGGGTAAGTATCAATTGACCTACAGGGGCAGATCTATTAGGGTGACAGAAGACTTCTAAGCTAAAACTTCTCAAGCCACAGGAGAATGGCCATCTACCTTTAATCTTCTTAAACAAAAAAGCAAAAAAAATGAACCCACAATTCTGTATCCTGCTAAACTAAGCATCAAAATTGATGGAGAAATCAAATGTTTTACTGATATGTAAAAAGTGACGAAATTCACCACAAGAGCAAATGTACAGAAAATACTTAGACCTATTCTCCACACTGAATATCACAATGGTTCAAGGACCACCAGCAATGTAAACACCCACAAACTAAAGGACAAAACCTAGTTATCACAATGGCACAAAGGATAAAACTAAGCAAGACCTTCTCAAAATAGGATGAATAGAACTACACCACACTTATCAATTATCTCAATAAATACGAATGGCTTAAATTCCCCACGGAAGAGGTATAGGCTGGTTGATTGGATAAAAAAGGCTGAAAGCACAAGCCAACTATATGTGATCTCCAGGAAACACATCTAAACTTAAAAGACAAAATAAGTCTCAGGATAAAGGGTTGGAAAACAATATTTCAGGGAAATGAAAACCAGAAGAAAGGAGGGATCACAATCTTATTTTCAGTTACAAGTGTATTTAAATAACTAAAGTTAATAAAGACAAAGATGATCACTTTATAATGGTTAAGAGAAAAATACATAAGAGATAATTTCAATTCTAAATATTTATAGAAATAATTTAAATTCTTCCAAATTTATGAAACAGCCATTGATTGGTCTGAGAAATATGATATCCTATAACACTATTATAGCTCAGGACTTTAACATACTTATAGTTGAATGGAACATATCATCTAAACAGAAACTAAACGAAGATACAAGAGACTTAAATGCAATCCTAGAACAAATGGGCTTAATAGACATACACAGAATACACCATTGAAAAGCTAAGGGATATACATTCTTTTTGTTAGCCCATGGAACATACTCCAAAATAGATCATATCCTAGGACAAATCAAACCTTAACAAAACTAAAAGAATTGAAATTATATCTTGTTTCTTCTCAGACCACAAGGCAATTAAAGTGGAACTGAACTCCAACAAAATTGTCATCCCCACACAAAGGCCTGGAAATTTAACAAGTTTATGCTGAATGACATTTGGATAAAGGAAGAGATAAAGGAAGAATCATTAAATTCCTCAGACATAACAATGAAGCTACAAGTTATCAAAACATTTGGGATACTGCAGAAGCAGTCCCAAAAGGGAAATTTATTGCATGACTATATCTGCAAAACAAAAGGGGACATCAACAATCTAACCAATAATGTTAAAGAAATGGAAATGAAAGGTAAATCTAATCCCAAACCCAGCAAAATAAATAACCACAATTAAATCAGAAATAAACCAAACTGAAAGCAAAAGAATCATTCAGAAAATCATTGAAACAAAAAGTTGGTTTTTCAAAAGATAAATAAAATCAATAAGCCTTTTGCTATATTAACTAGAAACAGAAAAGTAAAATCTCTAATAATATCAATCAGAAAGAAAGAAAAAAAAAAAGAAATAACAACACATACTTCATGGGTACCAGACATTATCTTTGAGTATTATAAGAAATTCTTTGTCCCAAAATTTAACAATGTGGAGGAAGTGGACTAATACCTGGAATCACACCATCTCCCTAGACTTAGCAAGGAAGAAGTAGATCTCTTAAACAGACAAATTTTAAGCACTGAAATTGAAGAAACAATGAGAAAGTTTCCAACAGTAACAGCAACAACAAAAGCTCTGGACCAGATGGCTTCATATCAGAATTCTATCAAACATTTAAAGAAAAGCTTGTATCTATACTGCAGGTTTTGCAATACCAAAACATTGAGGAGAAAGGAACCTATGCCAATATGTTCTATGAAGCAAATATCATCCTGATACTAAAACCAAGAAAAGACCCAACTTAAAAGGAGAGCTGCTGACCAATTTCCCTAATGAATACTGATGCAAAAATACTCAACAAAATCTTAACCAAACGATTTCAGCTACTAATTTAAAAATTATGCATTCCAATCAACTAGGCTTCATCCCAGGGATGCAAGGATGGTTTAACTTACACAAATCCGTAAATGCAATTCACTGTATTAATAGAAGCAAAAACAAAGACCATATAATCCTCTCAATAGTTGCAGAAAAGGCATTTGATAAAATTCAGCATTCTTTTCTAACAAGAAAACTTAAAAAGGTAGATATAGGTGACACATTTCTTAAACTAAAGCCAACTATGACAAACCCACAGATAACATCATCCTGAATGGAGTAAAGCTGAAAGTTTTTTCATTCAGAGCTGGAACCAGACAAGGATGTCCTCTAATATCACTGGTATTCAGCATAGTTCAGGAAGTTTCAGCCAATGTAATCAGACAAGAGAAGTATATAAAAGGTATCTAAATGGGTAAAGAAGAGGCCAATTTCTTGCTTTTTGCTTATAATATAATCTTATACTTAGAAAAACTCCAGAGACTCAACCAGAAGACTTTAGGAATTGATCAAGAGTACTGTAATCTCCTGGTATAAAATCAATGTCCAGAAATCAGTAGCCTTTTTATATGCCAATAACAGTGAAATTGAGGAGCTAATCAAAGATACAATTGCCTTCAAAGTAGCTTCAAAGAAAATGAAATAACTAGGAATATACCTAACAAAAGAGGTGAAAGATCTCCACAAAGAGAATTATGAAACCCTATGGAAAGAAAAAGCAGAAGACAATAACAAATGGAAGAACATACTATGGCTGGAAAGAATCAGCATTATTAAAATGTCTATACTACCCAAAGAAATCTACAGATTCAATGAATTCCCCATTAAAATATCAACACCATTTTTTTTTTTTTAAATACATGTATTTTATTATTTTTCATTACATTATTTCCCCCCTCCCATCCGTCCGTGATAAGGCAGAATTGATTTACAGAAAAGAATACAGAAAACACCAAAGCTCCTGGTAGTGGGAGAGATTTCAAGTAGGGAGAGAGAAGCTCTCTCCATTCCTCTCCCGGTCTTTCCCCATCTCCTCCTCTAGGCCTCTAG
>CAUYRH010120931.1:0-26621 GCA_963574655.1 Perodicticus potto | reverse complement strand
GTTCATCTCTTGGTTCTCTATTCTGTTCCATATAATCTACCTCTGTTTTTGTGCCAGTACCATGTTGTTTTGATCACTATTGATTTATAGTATAGTCTGAATTCTGGTAGCATGATTCCTCCTGCTTTGTTTTTATTTCTGCTTAATGTCTTGGCTATTTGAGGTATTTAAGGTGTTGTGGGTTAATTAATGACACCTGTGCATTTCTGATGACAACCATACCATAGGCTGTATACAACAAAAACTGTCAAGGAATTACAAAACATTCATTAATTCTATATCCAGTGAGAACCAGAGTGACTCAAAAGAGGATACAGGGCTCAAAAACTTCAGTGAAAGTGCTCACTACCTCAGAGAGTACATTTTGTGAATAAATGTCGTAGACATTGCTCAGGCACCTCTGCACAGCAGATCCCACTTCTGAAACATGAAGTTAAATGAAGACTGAGGAGTCTTTCTCATCTGCAATAGGTTGAAAATAGTTCTGCACTATAGCTTTATTCATATTGGTTACATCAAGACCTCTAAAAAGAGGCAACTTAAGAATAACTTTGCATGAAATATCTTATTTTATAACAGTGAGATTGCTTTCTCTTTTGTCATGTTTTTTTTTGAGGTGAAATTTAAGTTTTTGTGTGAATAGTACTATTATACCTATCTTGAGTGTCTTGCTTGTACTGCATCACATTATACCTTTGTTTAATTCTTAATAAACTGTTCACTTGTTAAAAAAAAGAGAGAGAGAGAATAAGAGCAAGTCCATTCTGTTAATAAGTTAGTGGTTATTACCAGAAAAATCATCATCATTGATACTTTGCTTTCTCTTATACTCAGGGTTCATCTTCAACAGCAGATAGCAATAGGATCTTATTATATGAATGGTGTACAGCTTTAACATTTTTTTGATTGATAATTTTACTTATTGTTACTATTTTGAAATAACATAATGGTTTATTATGTTTTTTATCTTATCATTGACCCCGTTTTTGCTACACACAGGCTCTAAAAAGTAGAAAAAAATACAATTATATTATTTATATCACTTTTAGGAATGCCGTTTCTTTGTTTAATTTGATATTGTCTAGGACTCAAATGTCATGCTACAATTTTTTTTTCTTGCCATTTCCTAGATGCAAACAATTTTGCATTTTATTGGCAAAATTTACTTGGCAAATTTTCCCTCTCTTTTTTTCAAGAGTAGAGTCTCCAGGTATTTTTTTCACTATGTACAATTTATTTGCCTATTTCTTTGATCCTTCTATAAATATAAAGTATTTGCAGAATTGTTAACCAATGCATCAGTGAGAAATTTACCAATTAGGGTGCTAGGTTTTTGTGGTTTTTTTGCCTTTTGCCTTATTTATTCAATCAAATCACTATTTCCCAAAGTTACTTAAGTCCACTCCTTTCTTCCCTACCCCTTCTTGGGAGCTTATGTTATTCATTTATAATACAGTTAAATTCATTTGTCATAGACAGCATTCCATCTTGGGTTTCCTCTTTATCTTGCTTGATTTAAGAAATTTATGTATGGTGGGCGGTGCCTGTGGCTCAGTGGGTAGGGTGCTGGTCCCATATACCAAGTGTGGCAGGTTCAAACCCGGCCCTGGCCAAATTGCAACAAAAACAACAACAAAAATAGCTGGGCCTTGTGGTGGGCGCCTGTAGTCCCAGCTACTTGGGAGGCTGAGGCAAGAGAATCGCCTAAGCTCAGGAGTTGGAGGTTGCTGTGAGCTGTGTGATGCCATGGCACTCTACCAAGGGTGATAGAGTAAGACTCTGTCTCTACAAAAAAAGAAATTTACATTTGGTAAAAATTTCCTTTTTGTGGTATACAATTCCATGAAATTTGACAAATGTTTAGAATCATATATTCCCCATTTATTTTAAAATTCCTTTGTAGTTTTCTTTGGCTTCTACTTCTCAAGCCCCAGGCAATTATTGATCTCCTTGCTCATCTTTATAGTTTTGTCTTTTGTAGAAATCATATAAATGCAATTATATGGTATGTAGTTTTTCCTAGCAAAGTACATTTAAGGTTCATCTCTTATATTTCTTGAATCAGTAGGGTTTAATTTTTTCCTTTTTAATGCTGAGTAGTATTCCATTGTATGAATATAACCCAATTTATTTATCTATTTACCCAGTAAAGGAAATCTGGGTTTCTTTAATGCCATTTTTGGTTGCTTTATAATAAAGCAACAATAAATATTCACATAGTGGT
Source organism: Perodicticus potto (assembly GCA_963574655.1). Taxonomy (NCBI): domain Eukaryota; kingdom Metazoa; phylum Chordata; class Mammalia; order Primates; family Lorisidae; genus Perodicticus; species Perodicticus potto. The sequence continues at coordinate 24,397 of CAUYRH010120931.1, read as the reverse complement.
TTTTGCATGAATATAAGTTTTAGTTTTTGTAAGGTAAATACCTGTAGAATACTATCTGGTAGCATTGCTGAGTCATATTATATGTGAATATTTAACTTTAGAAGAGACATTCCAAAATGTTTTTCAAAGTGGATGAACCACTTTTCACTCTCACTGGCATTTATGAGCATGTTCATTGGTCTGCATTCTCACCTGCACTTAGTATCATCAGGTACTCTGTTAACATTGTAGTAGGTATACAGTGGTCAGGAATTTTAATAAATTAAATCTGTATGTTTTTCTGTGGCCATATCAAGATAAATTCTTCCCTAATCTATCCTTCATTCTTCTGCTGGTAAAATGTGTTTGGAAATATTTCCTGTGTTTTCATTGCCTGTTTATTTTTTACAAGTGTAACCTATCTTAAATATATAATAGGCAAGTTATAACATGTAGATAGAATCCATCAGCTTGAGAGTACAAAGTCATGAGAATTAACTGAGAAAAAGAATGTGAATTACTGTACATTGAGTAGGGTTATCCAAATAAATAATTATTATTCCAACTGTTCATTCTTTTTTAATGTATTTATGAACTAGAGTCATCTGGAAAAATGTGAACTACCTAAGACTATTGTTTAATCACAGTCAACAAGGAGGATAAGGGTAAGTGTCTTAAATGTCTAGCATGTTATGTTTGAGAACTTCCTGTATCAAAATTTGTTGTGTTATAAGAGATAATATGCAAATAGACAATGGTCAGATTGTATATAAAATTATATAACTCTGCCCCACAATCTGCAGCAGCTGTCCAGGAAGCCAGCCTACTATAGACAGTAACCAGTTCAGGAAGTTAGAACCCTGTCTGTATTCAATAGTTCAGGAAGCCAAACAATAACACCTGTAATATCAGCTCCAAATGACAAAGACTTGATTAATAACTGACAGCATCCCTAAATTTTGCCCCCACTTCCAAGTTAGGACCAATTGTAAAAAGCCAAATAAGCTCCTCTAACCAATCGCACAGGACGGTCTGCTTGTGTTATTGGCCCTGGTGCAACGCCCCCACAGTGACAGTCTCCAGTAGGGGCATATCTGAAATCTTTCCCTTCTTCCCCCTATAGGGCTTTCCCTCTCCTGGCCTACCTTTGAGTCTCTGCCAAATGCAAGTGACTGCCTTGCTGTAGAAGCTCTGAATAAATAGCTTTTGCTCATTTTCATTTGGGTGTTCTTCATTTATTTTCACAGATGCATTTTAAAAATTTATATTCCTAGGCCTTACTGCAGACCTACTGAATCAGAATTTCTGAAGAAGCCCAGAAGTCTGTATTTTAAAAAAACTCCTAAGGGTTATTCTTATGCACATGGAAATTGAGAACTGCTGCCCCTACTGACAATTCCACAGAACTTCTTTCTAAATTCTTTATTTAATATCCCCACAAACATTTGGATGATAATATAAATATTTGCATTGGATGGGAGAGTGTCAAAAAGCTTAAGAATGTGAGGTAACAAGTAATATAATAGATATCAGACTCAAAATGAATTTTGACATAAATATCTGGAAAGATGGGCTAAAATTAAGAAAATAAGCTCTAATAGAAATTTATATGATATTGTTTTTAATTATATTTGTATATATCTGTGTGTACCTTTGTATATGTAGAAACTGGACAATTATCAATTAATGGCCCTTTACATGAAAACGATCTATTGGACTGAGATGACAATATGAAGTTAAAAAATTTTGTGTAATGAATAGATTTATAACTTCAAAATCTGTTAAGAATGTTAATAATTTCATTATATTCTGTGCTTGTTACAGTATCTGTAATAGGATATTAAGCCTGGTTTGGGCTTCACATTTTAAAAAGAACCAGAATATCTAAGGTATCTAAAGAATATTGCTCAAAATATCTCAAACAACTGAGAATATTTAGTTACCCTTTTGCCAAATGTTAGCTGAGTTTTAAACTTCTGATACGTTATTCTCAATTCAGACCTTAGCATTCATATCAAATGTCCATTCTTTCGACACTATTGATATCCAACTTCCTAAGATGATTATGCCTAAATGCTATCTTCAAGAGAGTTTAAAAAGAACTTTTTATAGTCATCTAATTCCACAGGGGACAGGAATACATAAAAAATTGTAATGTGCAATTTTAATGTAAAAACATTCAGGATTTTATCATCTTGACAGCAGGAGACTTGAACTGTGCATCTGTTATAGCTCTGACACTCTTCTCTCAAAAGCCAAATGAACTTACTATAGAGGCTTTGGATTTTCAAACTTGTCTGCTTCTCGAAGGTTAAAAGAATTTGCAGCCTGCTATTTGGTTTTCATTTTATTTCACTCTCTCCATTCATGCATTTATTCATTTTTGCTCCTGTCTGACACATACAGAGCACTTCCAATTGTGTGTGCTATACAATGGATAGCAGGCTACAGACCTGAAGAGGACTGTAATCTCACCAGGGAGGCAAAATTTTCAAACATATGACCGACACATGATGATGGCAGGAACTCTTCACAAGTACAGTGTCCTTATCTGTCCTCTATCTTTAGTGTAACCCTGCACTGTCCAATATGGTAGCCTAGCTACATGTGGCTACTGAGCACTTGAAATGTGGCCAGTTCAGATTGAGATGTGCTATAAGCACCAGATTTTAAAGATTTAGTACAAAATAAGAATGTAAAGTATGTCATTAATATTTTTAAATTGCTTACATGTTGAAATTACAATATTTTGGATGTATTGGGTTAAAATAAAATATTATAAAATAACTTTCACTTTTTTTTTAAATTCTTGAAATCTGGATACTATGAAATTCGAAATGCCAGCTATAGCACTTAACATTTCACTTTTAGTGACACTGCTTTTAAGGCCCCTTTTATGGTCATGAGCCCAGGCTCCAGTGTTAGATTCATGTTTGCATACCACCTCCGCCGCTGTTTATTAGGGTAATTGTGAGGTTTAAATGAGGGATGGTAATAACAAGGAAGCTAAAGCTCATTGAAGCTTAACATAGTGTCAGCCCCAACTGAATGCATTAAATACATTAATTCAATTCGTCTCACAATAATCCTACTAGGTAGTTATTATTTATTATTATTAGCTCCTCTTCACAGATGAGGAAACTAAATCATAAAGAGATTATGTAGGTTTCCAGAAGCAAGATAGCTGACTAGAGGTAGCTGGCCTGTACCTCTTCTTCACAGAAGAACTTGAATATCTATTAAATACCCATACTTCAAATAGATGGTCAGAGAAAGAATGTTTGAATATTACAGACAGGTGATATGAGACACTGAGTGTAAATGAAGAAAACGCTGGACTGTTTGCTCAGGTTTACTGAGAAACTTAAGCAGGTGGGCATGGACCTAGGGAAAGGGTAAGGAAGAGACCCTTGGGGTTCCACAATTCTGCCCCAGACCTTTACAGTGTTAGCTACAGAAGGACTTCTCAACACCCTCAGGCTGCTAGAGTGCATGGGAAGCCCCTGGGAGATCACACAGAGGCACTGCTAGAGCTAGTGTGGTGCTCCACAGGCTTCCAAACTCCAGGCACCTGTGTACAGAACAGTTGGAGAGCCCTTCTCCCCGGTGCTCTGAGTCCTTGGCTCCCCCCACCCCCGAGGTGGTTGATACTCTATCTCCAGGCCAGGAAGAAAGATGGAAACCTGAAACCATAGCCAACATTATAGTGAATGGGAATCATTCTGATTCAGTGGGCTTCATATGTTAATTTCAATAATAATTTTTTAGGGTTATAGTGCCATCTCCTTCTGAGGACAAAAAATGGTCCTGAAGGGCAGCACCTGTGGCTCAATGGGGTAGGGCGCCAGCCCCATATGCCAGAGATGGCGGGTTCAAACCCAGCCCCAGCCAAAAACCGCAAAAAAAAAAAAAAAAAAAAAAAAAAAAAAAGTCCTGGAATAATTTCTCAAAGAAATCCAAGAAAAGGCTTTTTAGGCTATAAGGAAGAGTTTCATAGTTTTTTTTATAAAATATGAAAATTTAAACACTGGAGAAAATTCATTGCTTGTAATAGTTAAAATTATGTACTATGTAAACTTTTTACCAATAAAACTGTTTCCATCAATGGTTAATTACAAATACTAAATCAAGGTGAGTAAGCCATTACATTGTTTTTTCTTTAGATCTGCAACTCTAATCAAAAGGTAAGAATCAATTCTATCAAAACACATAGATTTTCTATTTACTTTATTTTTTCAGTTATCACAGATTTCATCTCTATAAATGTCCAGCTCTATAAGCAAATAAAAATAATAAGCAGAAATTTCCATCCTCCTTTATTAGGCTGCCTTTCTAACATCAAACACTGATGTTTAATATATTTAAAGGCCAGTCACAGCACAGAGGTTTAGAACAAAGTCCACCAGAGATGGTAGGTTTTTAGTGGAAAGCTGCCTAATGGCACTGCAGTCTCAGAAAGAAAACACATTATGAGTTAGTTATACTTTGGAATACTAAGTAATCCTTACAAAAGAATGAGGTTGTTCTGTGTGCACTGGTAAAGTAAGATTTTCAAGACATTAAATTGAAAAACACACTTATAAAGATGATTTATTTATGGAAAAAACCTCCAAAGATACATATGTATAAGTATGCACATATATATGCAAATATATAGACTAGGCATAGAATAAAAGGTTAAACACGCAGCATGAACAATGAGGTGAGTGTGTAGATAAGGACATGAGGTACAGGGACCTCTGGATTTATTTCTGCATATATCTGTTTTTATTTGAAAATTTTTATATGAGAATATAATTGTATATTATTGACATCCAATAATGAAAAATAATATTATCACTATCAATGAAAAAGTCTTTTTTTCAGTTTTCTTTTCTTTTTGTATAGGTCTTGCTTTGTCACCCAGACTACAGTGCAGTGATGTCATCATAGCTCATTGCAACCACAAATTCCTGGGCTCAAAGCAGTCTTCGTGCCTCAGCCTCCCAAGTAGCTGAGAACACTGGCACCTGCCATGCCTGGCTTATTTTTTTATTTTTTGTAGAGATGGGGGTTTTCACTTTTACTCAGGCTGGTCTCAAGAATTCCTTGCCTCAAGCAATCCTCCAGCCTCACCCTCCCCATATGTCAGGATTATGGGTGTGAAACACCATGCTTGACCCTTTCATTTTTTTCTTTTTAAAGGTTTTCTTGTTTTTCTAATCATGTCTGATTTTAGTTTAGGAAGGCAAACACACACACACACAAATTGCTCCTTTGTATTTCTAGAAATTAAGGCTCTTATGGAATTCTTCATTAACCCCTTGGAAACTTGAGCACATAGCTGTTTGTGGATGCATTCATCAATGGAACCTGCAGAGAAGGAATTTGTGCTTGCATAGGAAATTGTATATAAGAGGAAGAATTTTTGTTTTAAATAAAAGGGTAGAAATTACTCTAGAAAGGATTTAAAGGCTGGGCAGTTGGCACAACTGCACTCAATTTGGAAAAAAAAAATGAGATTTAAAATGTTGCTGACTGATGAGTTGTCTTATCTTCTATTTGGTCTTGTGTCCTGGCTCCACCACTCCCCTTCCAGAGACATGGAACTTAGACTTGTGGGAACTTAGACTTGTGTCTAAGACACAGAGACACACAGGGAGAACACTATGTGATAGTGGAGGCAGAGATTGGCTTTTTTTCTTTATTATTTTTTTGAAACAAAGACTTACTCTGTTGCCCTCGGTAGAGTGCTATGGTGTCATAGCTCACAGCAACCTCTAACTCCTGGGCTCAGGTGATCCTTTTGCCTCACTCTTCTGAGTAGCTGGGATTACAGTTGCCTGCCACCACATCTGACTGATTTTTATATTTTTAGTAGAGACAAAGTCTCACTCTTGCTAAGGCTGGTCTCGAACTCCTGAGCTCAAGCAATCAACCTACCTCAGCCTCCCAGAGTGCTAGGATTACAGGCATGAACCATTGTGCCTGGCCTAGAGTTTGGCTTGATACTTCTATAAGCCAGAGAAACATCAAGAATTGCCAACATACCAGCAGTAGCTGGGAGATAGGTATAAAACATATTCTCCAGCAAAGCCTCCAGAAGCAGCTAAATTTGCTGACAACTTGATTTTGGACTTTTGGTCTCCAGAACTGTGAGAGAATAAAATCCTGCTGTTTTAAGCTAGACAGTTTGGGTAATTTGTTATGGAAACCCTAGGAAACTAGTAAAAATCATAATACAAAATAATTCTAGAGCATGGATGTTTTTTGAAATGTAAAACCAACTTGGACAGGAGAGGGGTCTCTATTGATTTTAATTCTTCCATGGACCAGGTACAACCTGAAGATTCCCTGTCATATTTTTCTTTCATCTCTTTCCCCAACCCTGGAAATCCTTGCACAGTGGTGGGATATTAGACGGGGTAGAACTATATGAATGTGTGGGTGTTTGCCAGTCTTTCCTAAGGTTTGTTCAGTAACATTAAGTCTAAAGTGTATTGCCTGAGTTCAAATTCTGACTACTACATGCTAAATCTGTGACTCTGGGGAAGTCACTTAACTTCCTTATGCTTCAGTTGACTCTTCTAAAGAAACATGAAAATAAGACATTTACCTCATAGGATATTGGAAGGATTAAATGGCTAATATAGATGAAACATTTAGAATAATATCTGGCATGCAGGTGATACTAAGTAACATAGTTTATTAATGATATTTTTGTTGTTTTTATCATCATTATCATACTTTAAATATAAAACGGTGATTAAATATGAAACTTCAGATTCATCCATCCCATATTGATAGTCTTTGAATTTTTATGGTTCTTAGTTAAGATATCAGTATTTGACCTTTAATTGAGTTGTTCTATAGGTTTAGTTCTATATTTCTACAGGATTATAAACTCTCTTTGAACAGGGCTCATATCTTGTTCTTTTTGTACTTAACATAAAAACGTAGTAGACTTAGCTGAGTTCATTAATTCCTAAGCATGTACATTTTGGTAATGCCTCTTTGGTGAAGATAAGAGGGGTGTAGGATTAGAGGTTGCAGTAGTTTTCATTTTGAGCAAAAAGTGGCTTTCAGATCTCAGAACCACACCTGGCATTTTTTTAATATTTCAAAGTCTATGGTTTTTTTTTTAATAACCAGCAATTAAAGTCAACATTAGTAATACATACCAATATATACTTCCCTGGGTAACTACTTTTTGCTACCACTGAGCATTTTATTGTTTTTATCTCTTAAAGATGAACTACTGGCTATCATATATCTTTGCCGGAATTTCTTTGTACTGTAGGTCCTTGGTCTCAGAGAGTGGAAGAATAAACTCACAGAGATCAGTGACAAGATGGGGTTTATTAGATAGAAAAATGATAGGAAAGGAAGAAAAGGCAACAGAGCCTCTGGCAGAGTGGGGGAGATGCAAGTGGAAAGATCCCAGCAAGTCTTTTGCCTAGGAATTTTATACTGTTATTATACTTGGCCAGGACTTGACAGACTTCAATGTTGATTAGCAACTGAATGAGGGTATTAACTAATGAATGCAGTTCCACCAGCTCTGAAGAAAAGTAGCGGTAGGTTCACTCTAGAAGGGTTCTAGCTTACATGAAATCCTGGAAAAACTACTTTTCTCCTGTCTTACTTGTTTTTAGGGAGTGCAGTTTGGAGAGAAAAAGTCTGTTGGCATAGGCATGAAAAAGGGGGGATCTTGTCTAGCTTTGAATGGGGGACATCCTGTATCAGTACATTTTGATAGTCATTCACTAAGTATTTAAAAACTTACATATACATTAATTGATTTCAGCTAGATCTGTCCATCAATTCTCATGTTATATGAGCTCATTCAGATGCCAACATTAATGCACATGCTGCTATGAAGGGTCCTGTTTCAAGTTAAAGGATTGGAGGGTCACACATGCATGGCAATTTTTTTTTTCTTTTTTTTATTGTTTGAGATTCCTTGAGGGTACAAAGTATTATACAGGTTATACTGACTGTTAGGTAAAATTCCTCTTGTAATTGTTTCCTGAACCCCAAGAGGTATGCCATACACCATGACCCCCAACCCCCTCCTTCCTCTCCTCTTCCTGTTCCCTCATTCCTCTACTCCACCCTTTGTATTAGGTCATCATCTACTGCCTTCATATTAGAATTAAATACATTGGATTCTTTCTTCTCCATTCTTGTGATGCTTTACTAAGAATGTGTTCCAACTCACCCAGGTTAATAAAAAAGATGTAAAGTCTCCATCTTTTTTAATGGCTGAGTAGTATTCCATGGCATAAATATAGCACAGCTTGTTAATATATTCCTGGGTTGGTGGGCATTTAGGCTGCTTCCACATTTTGGCGATTATAAATTGAGCGGTGATGAACAGTCTAGTGCAAATGTCCTCACGATACAATGATTTTTTTTCTTCTGGGTAGATGCCCAGTAATGGGATTGCAGGATCAAATGGGAGGTCTAATTTGAGTTCTTTGAGGATTTTCCATACTTCCTTTCAAAAGAGTTGTTTAGTTTGCAGTCCCACCAGAAGTATAAAAGTGTTCCCTTCTCGCCATATCCATGCTAGCACCTGCAACTTTGCAACTTTGTGATGTGGGCTATTCTCACTAGGATTAGGTGATATCTCAGGGTGATTTAAATTTGCATTTCTCTGACCATAAGAGATGATGAGCATTTTTTCAAATATTTGTTAGCCATTCATCTGTGTTTAGCAGAGAAGTTTCTGGTCATAGCTCTTGCCCAGGGGAGAAGAGCTCTTTTTTGTTGTTGATTAGTTTGTGTTCTCTGTAGATTCTAGTTATCAAACCTTTGTCCAATTCATAATATGCAAATATATTTTCCCATTCTGAAGGTTGTTTATTTTCTTTAATTGTTGTATCCTTAGCTGTGCAGAAACTTTTTAGCTTAATTAAGTCCCATTTGTTAATTTTTGTTATTGAGATGGCCACTGAAGTCTTTGTCATAAAATCTTTCCCCAGTCCAACATTGTCAAGAATTTTCCCCACACTTCTTTTTAAGATTTTTATGCTTTTCTTTCTTTCTTTCTTTTTTTTTTTTTAATCTCAGATTAAAGTCTTTTATCCATCTTCTTTTTCTTTTTCTTTTGAGACAGAGTGTCACTTTGTAATCTTTGGTAGAATGCCATGGAGTCATAGCTCACAGCAACCTCTAACTCTGGCTCAAGCAATTCTCTTGCCTCTACCTCCAAAGTGGCTGGACTACAGCTTCCTGCTACAATGCCTGGCTATTTTTAGAGGTAGGGTCTTGCTCTGATTCAGGCTGGTCTCGAACCTGTGAGCTCTAGCAATCCACCTGTCTTGGCCTCCCAAATGCTGGGATTATAGGCATGAGACACTGCATCCCACCCCTCTTTTATCCATCTTGGGTCAATTTTTGTAATTGGTGAATTGTGTGGGTCAAATTTTAGTGTTTTACATGTGGCTCTCCAGTTCTCCCAGCACCATTTGTTGAAAATGGGTTCTTTTCCCCACTGCACACTTTTGTTTGGTTTATCAAAGATCAGAAGGCAAGTAGTGACTGATATCATCTCTTGCTTTTCTATTCTGTTCCATATGTCTATGCCACTATTTTTATGCCAATACCATGCAGTTTTGATTACTGTGTCCTTGTAATATAGCCTGAAGTCCAAGAATAGGCTTAGCTATACATGTTTTTTTCTGGTTCCATACAAAATGAAGTACTATTTTTTCCAGTTCTTTAAAATATGATGTTGGTATTTTAGTGGGAATTGGATTGAATTTGTATATGTTCTTACATTTGCTAATGTCTTCTGCTATTTCTTTTCTTAAGTTTTCATAATTCTTTCCTTCACCTCTTTTGTTAGGTATATTCCTATTTCATGTTCTTTGAAGCTACTGTAAAAGTTATTGTGTCCTTGATTTGCTTCTCAACTTGGCTGTTATTGGCATATATAAAGACTGCTGATTTGTGGACATACCTTGAGACATTATTGTTTTTCCTAACCACTTCCAGGAATTCTGTGGATGAGTGTCTGGGATTAAGAAAGTGACATAGCTTCATAGAATGTGCTGGGGTAGTTTCCTTCCTTCTCAATGTTTTGGAATAGGTTCTGCAGTTTAGGTATAAGGTCGTCTTTGAAGGTGTGATAGAATTCTGTGAAGCCATCTGGTCCCAGGCTTTTATTTTTGTTGGAAGCTCATTCATTGTTTCTCCAATCTCAGTGCTTGATATTGGTCTGTTCAAGAGATCTATCTATTTTTGGTGAAGTCTAGGAAGATGGTGTGATTCTTGGACGGATTCCAGATATTGGTACATTTCCTCAACAATATCAAATTTCCGGGCATAGTCTTCATTGTTGTTATGCTCAAAGAAGTTAATGATTTCTTTTTTGTATCTCTTCTTTGACCAACTGTCATTCAGCACAAGGTTGTTTAATTTCCTTGTCTTTGTTTGGGGTTGAAAATGTTTGTTGGTGTTGAGTTCCACTTTATTGCCTTGTGGTCTGAGAAGATACAAGGTATAATTTCAATTCTTTTGATTTTGTTGAAGTTTGATTTGTGTCCTAGGAAATGATCTATTTTGGAGAATGTTCCATGAGCCAATGAGAAGAACATATATTCTTTAGCTTTAGGATGGAGTGTTCTGTATATGTCTATTAAGCAGAGTTGTTCTAGGGTCACATTTAAGTCCCTTGTAGCTTTGTTTAGTTTCTATTTCGAAGATCTCTTTGGTTCCATAAGAGGAGTGTTAAAGTTCCCTGTTATTATGGTGTTATAGGATATCATATTTTTTCAGACTAATTAGGGTCTGTTTCAAAAATCTGGGAATATTTAAGTTGAGTGAATAAATATTTAGAATTGAAATGTCTGCTTATTGTATTGTTCCCTTGACTAATATGAAATGTCCATCTTTGTCTTTATTGACTTTAGTTGCTTTAAATCCAGTTGTATCTTAAAATAAAATTGCAATCCCTCCCTTCTTCTGATTTCCATTTGCCTGAAAAATTGTTTTCCATCCCTTAATCCCTGAATTTACTTTGTCTTTTGAGGCCAGGTGTGTTTCCTGCAGACAGCAAATGGATGGCTTGTGCTTTTTTTATACCATAAGACAACCTATGCCTTTTCAGTTGGGAATTCAAGCCATTAACATTTATTGAGATAATTGATAAGTGAGGTGAAGTTCTCTTCATCTTATTTTGTGAAAGTCCATTGCTTAGTTTTATCTTTTGTGTCATTGTGGAAGTTAGGTTTTGTCTTTCAGTTTCTGAGTGTTTAGTTTGCTGGTGGCCCATTGTGATGGTCAGTACATAGAACAGGTCTAAGTATTTCCTGTAGAGCTTATTTTATTGTGGGAAATTTCCTTAATGTTTGCGTATCAGCAAATGATCTGATTTCTCCATCTATTTTAAATCTTTGTTGATACTTGGTAAATTTTCATTTTTGATATCCTCTAGGAGGCATTCCATTCCTCTGGGATGTTCTTCTTACCTTTCTGGGTTACCTATAATTCATATGTTTGAATGCTTCATGAAATCCCACAATTCTCTCAATGAATGTTCTGCTTTCTATTTTTATCTTTTCTTTTTCTTTCTCTCTATTTTTTTCTATCTCTTTAACTGTCTGAATTAGCTCAAGAATATTAGAGATAGAGATAGAATATTCTTTATTTTGCTTGATCTAATCTGTTATTTATACATTCTACTTCATCTTTAAGTTCCCTGATTGACTGCTTCAATCCCTTAAGCTCTGCTATATCCTTTCTATATTCTTCATATCATTCATCTCTTTTTTAAAAATATTTTTTATTTATTTATGTATTTATTTATTTTGAGACAGAGCCTCAAGCTATCACCCTGGATAGAGTGCCGTGGCATTGCAGCTCACAGCAACCTCCAATTCCTGGGCTCAAGCGAGTCTTCTGCCTCTGCCTCCCAAGTAGCTGGGACTACAGGCACCCACCACAACGCCCGGCCATTTTTTGGTTGCAGCCATCATTGTTGTTTGGTGGGCCCGGGCTGGATTCGAACCTGCCAGCTCAGATATACGTGGCTGGCACCTTAGCCCGTTGAGCCACAGGTGCCGAGCCATATCATTCATCTTATTTGACTCTGCTTTTGATTTCCTTTTGGTTATTTTCCACTTTCTCAGCAATTTCCTTCATTGTTTTACCATTCATATTTTAAATTCCCTAACACTCCTTTATATGTGGAATCTTCTGCAGTAGGTACCTCATGATCCCTTGGAGGGATTGCTTTGTTCTGGTTTTTCATGTTGCCAGGATTTTTCTGCTTTTTCTTACTCATAGTTGTTTCTTCTTTGTCTATTTCCTTGCCCTATTTTTACCTTTTACTTTCTTCTGCTCTTTAAGTTATCATGCCTCTGACTTAAGGTGTTGAAGGTCCTTTTGATAAAGTACTAAAAGAAAGAGAAGATTGAAGAGCCAGAGGAGATAAAAAAGAAAAGAGAAATGAAAGGGAGGGTGTAAAAAGTTTGACAAAAAGAAGAGAAGAACAGAAAGAGAGAGACAGGAGTAATAGTGGTGTACAATAGGGCACTTTGACCCACACTGACATATTCCAACATATGGGGGGCTGGATTGGGTGAGTCCCTCAAAGTCTAGAGCAATTTACCATCCTGAGTAGACACAGACTCCATCATCACCAAATAGAGAAAAAAAAAAAAAACCCTGAATATTATTAATCTAAACAAAAAACCTTATCATATATATATATATATATATGCGCAAGATAGCTATATATATCTATACATCAGAAAAAAAAAATCTATATATATATATGTATCTTGCTTGGGCAATAGATTTTCTCTGGAGTAAGAGATGCTAATCACAATGCTGATATAGCTGTATTAGATAGAGACTAGAAACCTCTGTCCTGCTGAGGAGACCTGCTATTGTCTTCCTGACTTCTTTGCCTTCAATCCCTGCATGGTTTATGCTCTCCTCTTCCCACTTAATGCCTTGACTTTTCCAAACTGTGTCCCCTAGCTACACAGTGATTTCCCAGAAAAGCATGTGTCTGTCAGATCTCTCTATAAGTAACTGCCCCAGTTATTCAGGTGTACCAGAACCAGCCTCTCACTAAGACTCTGAGTGCTAAGGCTGTAATGCAGTTCTCCTCCAATGACTGCAACCTGCCTGCAGCTGAACAGTGAAAGCTCTGCCCTGTGGCTCAGTCCTGGCCTCTGGGTGCTGTTCAAAATCATTCTCTCACTCATCCAACCTCTCCCAAGGTAACTTAATCAAGTTGTCGGTTCAAACCCTCCCCTCCCACCCCCCCCACAGGGCAGGCTTTCTGTGTCTGCAAACTGTCGCTGCCACTGACGCTGCTGCTGTGGCCTGCTGGTCTCTGGCTACATGTGAGTACTTGCCACTTCTTCACTGCTTCCCTTCTCCTCTTGGGATCCTGAAGTCTCCTACTGCTTCCCTGTGCCCCCAAAAGGATGTTTCTGGGGAGGTCCCACAAATCAGAGGTGCTTGGAGTCTTTTCTCTTCAATCTCACTATGCACAGTGCAAAGAAGCTGTTTTTAATCCACTATCTTGCTCCAACTTACTTGCCAAATATTTTACTTTCAAATTTTCATTAGATATCATAGCTTCATCCTGGTCATGTTACAATTTTTTGAGTTAACAGCTTATATATAATTTCTGATGTTTCATATTAGAAACAAATATATGAAATTCATGCTTTTATGATTATAAAAAATAGAGAAAATTAGTAACACTGAAAATATTTGGTCATGATATGAGAAGAACTGCAATTCACTAAATTTTTATTATATTGCAGAGAGTGCACTAACCTGTCTCTCTGCTTTAATCCATAGTACAACTTTAGGAGAAAGTTAATTTTCATTTTAATTTTATTTTTGCCATTATAATGAAGCTTTTCTGAAATACCTGAACATATTCTTGTGAGATAACATTCAAACAACTCTTCAGTGTATTAGGTCAAAAGGTAAAGTTTTTTTTTTTTTTGTCATAATCTCTTGAGTTTAGTCTTAACTTCCCACTTTCCAGAAAAAAACCAGCATTAACACTTTGCTGAATATTCTTCCAGCTTGACTTCTATGCTTTAAAATATTATAAAAAATGTTCCCTAAATATTCTTTGATCATTTTATATTTATGTGTCCTTATTTTTCATCAGACGTGGAAAACTGCAGATATAATTTACTGCCTAGAAATAGGCAGGATGCAAGACAGTAGGAGATATGGTTATAGTGGCAGGGTAGATACCCCATTTAAATGCAGTCAAATTCAAAGTTGTTTTTTTTTTAACACCATCACACTCTAAAACAAAAATTAAAATAAGCAAATAGATCTTCAGCCATATTTGACTCTATGGCTCTAAGTTTTCAATTCCTATTTAACAGCTTTAATCCATCCAGAATTTGTGTGGATGTGTGTATTTGTGTGTGAATGGTGTGAGGCTGGGACTGACTTTGTCATCTGCATATGAATAGTCCGTTGTCCTGACATCTTTTATTATATAGTCCATGTTTTGTATTAATGATTTGAAATTCTGTGTGTATCATACACTAAATTTACATGTATACATGGGTTTCTGACTATCCTGATTTACTAATTTAACTTGTTATACACCAACTTGGTTTCTAATTATTGTAAGTTTATTATATTTGATATCTAGTAAATCCATTTCCTTCTTCTGAGACCTCTTTTTCAAAAATGTTTGGTTGTGTCAAAGAAAAATTACATCAGAGAGAGTTAAATAGGAAAGGAAGACTTTATTCAAGACTATTGTATTTGGGATCAAGATCACCACAATAGGGAAAAAAACCTGAATTTAACTCAGCTGAAAAAAAAAGTTGAGGTTTTAAGTGGAGGTGAGATAGTGGAACAGTACTGGAGGACATTAAGGGGAGGTTGGCCTGTATGATCAGGTCTTTTGTGTTTGTTGATTGGTGCTTATCAAAGTTAGGCTCTTACAGTCCCACAGAGTCTGGGAGATCAGAGGACTATCTTTCTTGATGATTGCATTTCAAAGGGATGATTGCCAGGTCATTAAGAAAGACATTCCTGGGCTGTGAAAGTGGCAAGAAGCTGCCAGAAGGTTTATATCTCAAAAGGGCAGAGTAAGAATTTACTATCATGTTTCTTAAAGTAAATACTCTAAGAAAAGGGAGATCAGAGGCCTATAGTCAGGAGGAAATCTGCCTAAACTTTATTCAAGCTGAGAGGAACATTAGGCTGTCTTGGTTAGTTGCTTTCTGCAGATTTTCCTTCACATGAAAATTAACATTGGCTGCTCAAGATGTGAAAATATCTTTCTAGAGTTTA
Organism: Perodicticus potto; assembly: GCA_963574655.1. NCBI lineage: Eukaryota > Metazoa > Chordata > Mammalia > Primates > Lorisidae > Perodicticus > Perodicticus potto. Next base: position 9,136 of record CAUYRH010120931.1, on the reverse strand, counting down.
GATTCAGATTTTTGAGTTGGTAAACTTAACTTGGGAAAACTGAAATTTTTTTCTTGGAAAGAACTGAAATTTTTTTTATTTAATTTTTTTTTTGGAGTTTCTGTTCGGGGCTGGGTTTATACCCGCCACCTCCGGCATATGGGGCCAGTCCAGTGTGCTACTCCTTTGAGCCACAGGTGCCACCCAAAAGAACTGAAATTTTTTTAATCAAGGAAAATGTTCTTGCCCCTTTCTTCAAGTTGCTTTCATATTTTGATGATTCTTCTCATTTGTGTCCTATATGACTCTAATAAAATTTATTCATAGATAATCAATATCTTAGAAATGGAATCTTTTTATTATACTTTTTCTGAAAGGTCAGTCTGGTGTATTGGAAAATTATTTTTGTGCTATCTTTACTAAACTTTCATTGTTTCTTGATATTTTCATTTAATTAGTTTAGGTTTTCTAGGAAGATAATCATATCTGAATGTAATGACATAATGATATTTCATTTCAATATTATGTCTGTTATTTTAAAGATGAAAACAATCAATAGAGAGACTAAATTTGTCTATTTCTATTATGTGATAGATCTAGGATTTTAGGTATCCTTTGTCTAATTCCACAGTGCTTGCCTGTGCTATACTGATGCTCAACTTTTTTGATTTTTAAATTTTTTTATTGATATATAATATTTGTATATTTTAATGTGGCATGTGATATTTTGTTGCATTCAAAGAATGTGTAATTATCTAGTCAAGGCATTTAGGGTATCCATCACCTTGAGTATTTATCATTTCTATCAAATCTCTTGTAGCTATTTTGAAGTATACTATATACAATACATTATTGCTTTCTCTAGTCATTCTGCTCCTCTATTGAACATTATTAGCACTTATTCCTTCTTTCTGTGTGTTTGTACCCATTAATCAACCTCTCTTCATCTTGCCCCCCCTATAAATGCATAACCTCTTTTCAGCTTTTGGTGACTATTCTATATCATTCTATGCCCTACCTCCATTATCTTCTATATATGGGTGAGAACATAGATATTTATCTTTCTGTGCCTAACTTACTTAACATAATGACCTTTGCTTACATTCATGGTGCTGAAAATGTTGGGATTCATTCCTTTTACTAAGTAGTATCCCATAGTGTATATATACCACGTTTTCTTTATTCTTTTGTCCTTTGATGGACAGTTAGGATGATTTCATATCTTTGCTATTGTGAATAGTGCTGTGATAAACATAGGGGTGCAGACTTTGTTTTCCTGATACATTTGTTAATTCTCCAAGTTTTTATTTCACTGGGTATATTAGATGTGATATATTTATGCAACTTTTTGAAAAAGTAAAATAAAATGGTACATATGCATACATGAATCCTGATAATTTAATAGAAACAAGAAGAAAAGATAAACAATGATTAAATCCCTGAAGTAAAGACTAATCCTGCAATTATAAAATTTTGTTTTATTCAGAGCCTAGTTAGTGATTTCTTGGGCATATTGTTAAGTATTTGATGACTGATTAATGCATTGCCCTTTTATCTTCACAATCTACTGCCAGATTCTCAATATATAGAGGGAAAATTCTACCATATCGTTACAAATACACAGGAAATTGATATGTTGCTTATAAATATTAAAGCCTCTATAATCTGGATTAGGTGAGGATTGAACAGAAATATGCAGCTTGTCTTCAGGTTTCTTTATTATTTTTGGTAGGCTGTTTGCCACGCTGATAAGTCTGCTGTAACTGTACTCTCATGCATTCAATATCATGGAAATGTACATCTGCACTGGATTTCCCTTTTCCCCTTTGTTTCTTTGTTTCAAAAATGCTGAGTTCTGCTACAAAGTTTGGACTGAAATCAAATCCGGGAAGCTTTGGCAACATTACTGAAATTATATCCTGGTATATTATCCATTAATGAAACAAGAATAGAGGACTGACTGATTTGTGGAGTAATTTTGTGCTTCATTACCTATTTTGATACATACAAATCTTTTATTTTAATTTTCACTATTTTGTAAGAACCATTTTATTTTTTATATGCTTATTTTGAAATCTGATATTTTACTTGGCAAATTAACTCCAAAGAAGTTTTTATACACAATCCTTCTGAAACCCAGGAAGACATTTTCCAAATTCTCATTGTGTTTTCTAAATATGCCATTTAACTGTAATGTAATTCCTTTTCCTGACTGCCTCCTCTGTAAAGAGCAAAACTGAGTTTTCTATTGCCCAATCTAATCTAAACTGATGTGGCCATAATCATTTTTTAAAGCATATCTTTAAAAATTCTTCCAGACTCACGAAATTTTCTTATCATAGGAATGATTTATATTGCATTTTAGAGTTTAATTTTAAAACTATTCTTTAGGGTGGCACCTGTGGCTCATCCAGTAGGGTGCCAGCCCCATATACCAAAGGTGGCAGGTTCAAACCCAGCCTTGGCCAAACTGCAAAAACAGAAAAATAGCCGGGTTTTGTGGTGGGCACCTCCCAGCCACTTGGGAGGCTGAGGCAAGAGAATCGCCTAAGCCCAGGAGTTGGAGGTTGCTATGAGCTGTGTGATGCCATGGCAGTCTACCAAGGGCAATAAAGTAAGACTTTGTCTCTACTAAAAAAAACAAAAAAAAAAAAAACTGTTCTTTAATTTTAAATGGATGTTATCCCCAGGATGGACTTTTAAAAGCTACCCCTTTTTCCAGCCTGTTCTTGGCTTGGTTGAAATCTTTAACATTGACTGGGATAAGGTTGGGCTGAGGCTCTAAAATATAATGCTATAGTATAAAAAAGGCAAAGTAGTTCTCTTTTTGGCATTTATTGAGTATTCCTTGTCTGAGACAACTCATTGAATGAATACTAAAATTAATAGAGACTTTTAGTCATGTTCCATACATGTCTGGGATTTGGTTCTATTTACCTTCATATATTAAGTGAGAAAAGAGAGAACTAGAGCCAAGAGATTTGTGTTCATACAATACGCAGGAAATGATTTGCTTCCTTGAGGTCAAATGAAGATAGTTAATGGGTAAAAACTATAGGTATATAGAAAGAATAAGTTCTAGCATTTTGATATACAGAAGGGAAATTATAGTTAACAACAATTCATTGTGTATTTCAAAATAGCTAGAAGAGTTGTAATGTCTCCAACACAAAGCAGATAACTGTTTGGGATGATGGGTTCCCCAATTACCCTGATTTGATCAATACACATTGTATACACACATAAAAATTTCAAATGTACCCCATAAATATGTACAACTATGAGTATCAATAAAAAATACAAATTTATATCTTTCATGTGAAGGCTAAAACCCAATTATTGCACAAGAAGACGGGGAAAGGGGAGAGGGAGGGAAGGTGAGGGACAGGGCGGGGGGAGAGAGGATAAAGGGTGAGATCACCCTTGAGGTGCATCTTTGAAGGGTCAGGAGAAAACTACTAAATGCAGAACACAAATGTTTTCACACAGTAAATGAGAAAATCTCGCGAATGTTCTGTTGAACAGGTGGATGAAAATATCTCAGATTGTATATTAAGCCCGCACACTGTACTCCATGATTGAACTAATGTACACAGCTATGATTCAATAAAAAAAAAATACAAAATTAAAAACAGACAAAAATCCCAAATCAGATCAATGTCAATGAGAACAACAAAGTCAAACCCATAACTGGCCATCAAGCAGACCTTAGCAGTGCCATCCTACAACTAAACTTTTCACTTTACATCTGATTGGATTTGACACTCAACCTTCTGCATATATCAGACACTTGATATTATTTTTCTAGACTGCAAATGCACCCCAAAAGATTGAATACTATGCATATTGTTTATCTGTAGTCTGTAAAGCATGCATTATTACCAACATTTCACTGATAAGATAATAAATCTGATGAATTCAAAGGACTTGCTTAATATCATATGTATGAGAAGTGACAGAGCTGTAAAGAGGGTGATGAGAACTCAAGTCTGATTTCTAAGCCTGTGCTGTGCTTTCTCCCCCCCACCCCCCCCCATGGCATATCAGAGCTTTGACTACTAATTTCTTCTCTGTACTTGAACATCTGGAGGGTGACTTTCTTACTTTTTCTAAATTATAAAATAAAAAGTCTGTGTATGATTTAAAAGAAAAAAATAAATTTAAAACTGTCTGTCATATAAAGATAAAGCTTAGTGTCATCGAAAAACCTTGTCAGAATGTTCTCAATTCTGGAAGTCTGAGTCACTGCCAAGAATAAAAACACGAGTTCCAGGCTTGATCTGTAGAAGTATCACAATATGGCCTCAGGCTCAAATTAATGGATAATGACAAAGTAGAAACTTCAATTCAGACTGTGTAGAATCAGACATATTTCTTAAGGGTCAGTACATGCATTTGTTCTAAGACAATAGCTTTCAAAGATTCTCAAACATTTTACCTTTAAATGTATTTTTGAAAACATGTAGTTTCTCATGTAGGTTAAGTAAATGAATGTCCTGAAAATTTTATTTTTCCATGAACTAGTCCATCAAATTTTACCTTAAAAGCTGGCAACTTTCTTTCAGCCAGAATATACTTAGGAGAGTATTTTTGAGAACATATAACTGAGACTGCAATAACAGATAAGACAATCTGCGCAGCTCTCTTGGGAAGATAATTTTATTGCTTAGTAACCATCTGGATTGCGTCATTGTTGAGCTGAATGGACACCAATGCATTTTTCTTAATTCTCACAAATTTTTATAGAGGAAAAGACATCACAAGGGTTGTAGCTGATTATTTTGCATCATTTCAAGGTCAATGTTGTTTTGTACATCAAGGTACACAGCATCGTGAGTCATTCAGATGTTTTCTAGTCCTTAAATCCTGTTCCCCAAAATATGTAAACGATTTTTGTAGTCATCAGTACATGAGGTGTTGTATTTCCTTATTGTTTATATTTTTGAATTACCTCTAACATTTAACAGTGTGTTTATTTTCTTTATATTTATATGCTGATTTGTCAAAGATCAGTTTTGTGAAACATGTATACATTTGACTGTTAATTGAATTTTAGATTCATATTCAGCTTTGGGGCAGCTGACTGTGCTTTTGTGTATTCAGGGGTGTGGCTATCTTGGATTAAAAAGGTCATGTGCTGTATTTTAATTGGCATTTCACTTTTTATTTTATTTTCTTTGTTATATTTTAAAACACAATCTCAGAATGCATTTGAATTCCTCTAAATATAGGTAGACCAAATAAATCCTTTGTTGTTAAGGCTGAAAGATGTTTATTCAAAAGGTAGGTTGATTAAGTTTCCATTCCTATGAAAGCAGCTATTTAATTCAACATTTGTCTCTTCTCCTTAGCAAACACTTTCTGCTTGCCTCTAATTTTTAACAAGTGTTCCAAAAATTTTATGACAGTCTTTGAACAACAGGGCACTAGTTCACTGAAGCATTTTACGTGATAGTGCTACCTCAAGAAAATAAAACTTTCTCTTTGTAAAAAAAATCTTCGGTCTATTCCAATCTAGCAAATACATTATGACAGTAAAATATTATATAAAAGAGTTATAACATCCCATTGCCATTTGACATCTTTGTTTGCTGATAAATGCTAAAAGGAACAAAAACAGTCCCAATCTCTTATCCCTTAACAGAAAAGATAGTATATTGTTATTAGGTTCTAATATAAGATTACAAATGAAATATGACTTTTATTTTAAAATTAAAAAAACACTTTCAGAAGAGAAGCTAAGGACGTAGAATTTTCTTTGAACATTTGTGTAATAAAGTTTTTGAATATAGAACAATATGCTCCATGATTACTAGGCTACTAATGTAATAGAAGTCCAGGTAAGTGGAACAGTGGGAATAGAAGTCTGAACCCAGGGGGTCCTAAATGTACTTCACTTTAGTGCCAAAAATCAGCTCTTCTCTGAATCATGTTTTTCCTCAATCCATTAAAAGTAATTGTAACTTCTTAATGTTTTTTTATTAATTCTTGCTAACACAGAGTAGAGGCAAAAGGGAATCTGTGTCATCTCTTTCATTCAATACTTCTGTTAAATAAGAAGTAAAAGAAAAAAGCATTTTATCTTTAAACTGAGAACGCTGGAAATTTTTTCAAGTATAGTTTCAACAGTAAGCAAGGGCTAGTCCTTTAAAAATGATGAAATTGAATTAGTATTGTCAAGAAATGTACTGACATATTTTTCTACTTAACTAAATGCTAGGAAAACACTCAGCACTCTGTCAGCATCCAAATTCTCACTGACTGAGATCTAAAGCAAGCAAAGAACAGAGAATTGCCACTCTAGGGGAGCACTGTGTTCTGGAGAGGATCCAAGAATAGCCACCTACTATCCATGATGATACTTATTACAAAAATGGCTATTTCAGACCCAACAAACAATTTGGATTTTAACACCACCTTTCATATTGGATCATATCCCCAAGAAAGTCCTGGCAATAATTAAAACATATCTTCAATCATTCTCACGTCTCCGTGTAAGTGGAACTTACACCCCAGAGGTCTTGCTGCACCATATATAGATTGGATATAGGAAAAGAAAAGAAATGAAATGGTAAGGGGGCCTTTTGGGAGTGGAACAAGGGAAGGTATAAATGGTGTGTGAGCATTTTAGAGTAGGCAGGCAATTTAGTTTGGTGGTTAAAAGCATACCTTTGAAATTAGGTGGCCTGAATGCTAGGACTTCTCATTTTAATAGATGAACTTGTGCAAGTTACTTATTCTTTCATGGTCTCAGTTTCTTCAACTGTGAAATGGCTCTATAAGAGTTACCTATCTTGTTAGAATATAGTGAAGCTAAACAGGGTTGTGAATATGGGGTACTTGGGGTGCAGGAAGAACATTTAGCACTCTCATCGTAGTTATCATCAGTATGATTATCATTTTTATTATCATCATTGAGAGATCTAGAGGTTCATTTTGAATGCTAGATTCAATGAGGGTAAATTCTATTCATGTAGCCTATGTTTATAGACCACCAGAAAAATACTGTATTTCATGTTCTTGTTTTTTAGTATATAAGGTGTACCAAAAGTTGCCACTGAAATCACCACACATAGGGAAAATGGAAGATTGTAACTAAATGTACCTTTATTCACAAAATATTCATCAAAACATTTTATAAAATATTTACAGAACACTCTGAGTTGTTGGCCACCTCTTTATAAAATTTTGTAATGACTATTTTGTGAATACAGGCAGTCCAGATATTATAAACGGATAAGTTCTGTAAGTTTTTTCTCAGGTTGAATTTGTATATAAGTTGGAACAGGTACCTTTGCCTATTACCTGTAATACCCTCCATTCATAAGTGCGAGTTGTACACCAGTTAGATGTTTATAACTCAAGGACTGCCTATAAAGCTACATTTAGCTATAATTTCTCATTTTTCCTATGTATGACAACTGAGGGGTGACTTTGGGACCCCCTGTATATACCTGCAAGATAAGTATGTTGATTTTTGACCTTGACAGTTATGGTGGACTCCAGTTTATAGGTTGTTTTTAACAAGGAATTTCAGAAAACAAAAAAGGCATTCATTGTTTCATCCCAAATATGATTTATGAGGTATACTCAATGTAAAAACAAGTGAATATTTGGATTGATCTTATAGACTTTTCTCTCCTGTTATTTGTTTATTTATTTTGAAACAAAATGATTAATAGGGCTACTAGGAAGGCACTTTTGGCACCTTCCATAAAGTGGCTCTTCATTTATTACCTCTTTGCTTGTGCCTAAAATGTTAGATGGAAACATAGCAGAGGTAAAATCAGGCTGTTCCTTAGCTCTGTCCTCATTTTTGAAACATTTTCAGTATGTTTCATGCTCCATAGTTCTAGGTCTAGGTGTCCACAAAGTATACTCAAAACTTTTACTTCTTGTGATAAAGATGAGTCTCAAGCTATCACCCTGGGTAGAGTGCCATGGCGTTCTAGCTCACAGCAACCTCCAACTCTTGGACTCAAGCATCCTCTTGCCTCAGTTTTTCCATTTTTATTTATTATTTATTATTATTTTTGTTTTGAGACAGAGTCCCACTATGTTGCCCTTGGTAGACTGCCGTGGTGTCACAGCTCACAGCAACCTCAAACTCTTGGGCTTAAGTGATTCTCTTCCCTCAGCCTCCCAAGTAGCTGGGACTATAGATGCCCACCACAATGCCTGGCTATTTTTTTGTTGCATTTGTCATTGTTGTTTTAGCTGGCTAGAGCTGAGTTTGAACCCACCAGCCTCGGTGTATATGGTTGGTGCCCTGCCCACTGAGCCATGGGTGCTGCCAGTTTTTCTATTTTTAGTAGAGACAGGGTCTTGCTTTTTGCTCAGCTAGTCTTGAACCTGTGAACTTAAGCTATCCACCTGCCTCAGCCTCCCAGAGTGCTAGGATTGCTGGCATAAGCCACTGCGCCTGGCCCAAAGATGAAATTATGACCAAAGCTGCAAGCAAAGTTTTGATTTTGTTTCTCTAGCAAAAAAAAAAAAAAGAAAGAAAGAAAGAAAAAGAAACAAATCCCCCAAAGCATGCAATTTTCTAACTTTTGTATTTTCTATCTTCAACTTGTTTACTGTTTAGTTTATGTTTTGCCTAAACAGTTGTCTAAAGTCCGAACTTTCATATTGTTTGTGATACTTGGTCATTTATATTCCCTGGGCTTTTAGAAAATGCATTTTTATTATAAAAATTTATTTGATTTAATTATCTTTTCTCTCTAGAAATACCTTATAAAATAGTATGTTTTTTTATAGAAGTATAATGGTTTATAAATTCTAAAATAGACTTCATAACATATAGGTCATGCGGACCACTAGATTACAGTAATATGTAAGTAGGGTAGGAGATGAGATCAGAGTTAAAGCATTCTAAGATTCTTTAGTTATTCAGTAAGAGAATAGAGGCATTGATTAACTATACATCTTGTTAAGTATCCATGTTAAAAATTTAAGGTAGTTACTGAAAGAAAAGAAATAGAGTACATAATTTCTTTTTTCTTTTTTTAATTTGTATTAAATCATAATTGTGTACATTGGTGCAATCATGGGGCACAATGTGCTGACTTCATATACAATCTGAAATATTTTCATTGAGCTATTTAACATAGCCTTCATGGCCTAGGAGATAGAGATAAACAGATTGGGGAATTAT
>CAUYRH010120930.1:0-19332 GCA_963574655.1 Perodicticus potto | reverse complement strand
TCTGTCTTGGAGCCAGACATTTATACAGCACAGCCCTGCTGGGAGCTCACTTGGCACTCACTCCTGCTGCCCTTTACCCTGGGAGAGCTGGTCCAGAGTGGGGGGATCTGGTGTGTGTGCACAGGCAGAGTGAGTGCCCTGCGGTTGGGAGAGCTGGTCCAGAGTGGGGGGATCTGGTGTGTGTGCACAGGCAGAGTCAGTGCCCTTTACCCTGGGAGAGCTGGTCCAGAGTGGGGGGGTCTGGTGTGTGTGCACAGGCAGAGTGAGTGCCCTTTACCCTGGGAGAGCTGGTCCAGAGTGGGGGGGTCTGGTGTGTGTGCGCTTGCAGAGTGAGTGCCCGACAGTGACAGTTTTCAGACCCTTTTAGACCCCGCTTTCCCCTAACTTCACTCAGTGTTTCCAGTGTCTTTGTCGTCTCCCATAGTGATAGTTGGGCTCACTTATCAGGGATTTGAAATTCCTGTACTCGAGCAGTTGGGAGAGCAAAATAAGTCTTATCAGTTTGTTAATGTTCACCTTTTCACTGTTGCTAAATGTAAATTTTATTTGTCTGATACAACAGGTGACGTGGCAAAAACGACATGTTTCCAGATTGTAAATAATTGTGCCAGGCTGCTGAGATTCGAGCTGTGCTGGCCGGCACATTGTCTCACAGTCACACCACAGCATGGCTTTCTCTCCCCAGAGTGAGTACAACTGCTCTACTCTTCAGAGTGCAGAACAGATGCTGTTAGGGTGACTTTCTGTGGGTCAAATAATGTTCCATTTTAACTTACTGAGTAAAACTTCGCACTGTGCTGATGGTACCGAGTGTTTGTGGGGTAATGGCATGCCATTTAGGGGAGCAGAGGTCACACACGGCCAGCCATGGTTAACCTGAGGGGCAGAGGTGGAACAGAGTCCCTGGAAGAGAACAGAATGCTTTAGTGTCGTGCTCTGCCCACAAAATTACAAAAAGGAGCAAAACTGGGCCTGTGAGGGGACAGAGACCACTGTGTGTGTAAAGCCCAAACAAAACAGTCCTGCTGTTCTTTACCTTGGCTTGATCCTATATTCTCCTGGTTTTGTCCAGAGGACTTTTTTTAGACAAAGCTTTCTGACTTTTTAGTATGTCTGGGCCCTCCTCTATTTACCGTTTTCTACACAGAATATATTAAGACAGAGGAAGTCTCTTGGAGCCAGACATTTGTACACAGCTTCTCGCCGAGAGGGGAGCAGCCACACCCCACAGGTTTTCAGAGACCTTGACAAAACCAGGATAATATAAGATCAAGCCAAGGTAAAGAACAGCAGAACTGTTTTGTTTGGGCTTTACACACACAGTGGTCCCTGTCCCCGTCACAGGCTCAGTTTTATCAGGGCGGCGTGACCCTCATACCTGGGAGCTGCTTCATGTTTGGGGTCAGCATCTTTGCAGAAGGCCAACATGAAGTTTGTTTGCTTTTGCAAAATGACATGTGTTCATTTTAGGGGCGTTTACTTGACTAAGACTGAACTAAAGTATGGTCAGGGACCTGCCAGAGCCCTCAGTTAAAACCTCCTAAGTGTTCCTGTGCTTCTCAGAGGACAGAGAGGTGCAGCAGGTTTGCACAGGTCGTCTTCTCTGGGGCCCACTGTTCTCTGTTTTTTTTTAAATAGTCTCACTGTAGAGTCCAGTTGCATCGCAGCTCACAGCAACCTCAAACTCATGGGTTTAAGCAATTCTCTTGCTTCAGCCTCCCAAGTAGCTGGGACTACAGGCGCCTGCACAATGCCCGGCTATTTTTTGGTTGCAGATGTCATTGTCATTCAGCAGGCCCGGCCTGGATTTGATCCTGGCAGCTTCTGTGTATGTGGCCAGCACCCTACTCACTGAGCTACAGGTGCCGAGCCAGCCCACATGTTCTTCAGTAGTGGTGAATCATTTTGCCCTTCCATTTTTGTAGCTAGTGATTTAAGCCACAAATCTGATCACATCGTCCACTTTAAACTCTTGAAGAGAACTCTGAGCACAGGAAATAGCAAGTGGGCTGTAAGGAAACAAAATGTTTTCTTTTTTCTTGTTTTTTTTTTTTTTTAAAAGACAGAGTCTCAAGCTGTTGCCCTGTGTAGAGTGCTGTGGTGTCATAGCTCACAGCAACCTCCAGCTCTTTGGCTTAGGTGATTGATTCTCTTGCCTCAGCTTCCCAAGTAGCTGGGACTACAGGCACCTGCCACAACGCCCAGCTATTTTTTTGTTGCAGTTTGGCTGTGGCTGGGTTCGAACCCTCCACCCTTGGTATATGGGGTCAGCGCTCTACCCACTGAGCCGCAGGCGCCGCCCAAAACAAAGTGTTTTCTTCATTTCTTTCTTACCTGCCTTTCTTCCAGCTTCCTCCCCAGCTGCTACGTTCTCTGTGACTGTTTTATTACCTAATCAAATTTTCTTCTGAATTGCCTTTGAAATGGTATTTCTGTGGTATGGTTTGTTTTCACGTGAGTTTTGCCGTTGGGACATGAGTTGGTGGCATTTGGCTTTTCTTAGCCACTGAGTCGAGAACTGAAGGCCACGTGAGTTGGTGGGGGCCGAGGGGCTCTCTCTGCCCTTCCAAACTGTAAAGGCATAGTCGGTCCCTGGCTGACAGTATTTATGACTCTTGTGATTACTGCTATTACAGTACAGAATATTTTTGATTTTCATTATTAATTTTTTTTAAGGAGTAAACTACAAATTCTTGTGAGTCCTAACTCCTCCTTATCCACAAAACCGTCGATGTTCCCATGGAGCGGGCTGATATACATACACTGTGACGATGGACAGAAGGTACCTTTGAAAGTGGGTTTTCTTTGAGCAACATTTCTCTTACTCTGTAGCTTCAGCTCTGTAATCCTCGTTAACGCTTACATTTCAGAAGTCAAATGACGGTACAGTTGACCTGTATGTAGGTTTCCTGACCTATATCTAGGTTTCCACATCGGCAGGTTAAGCCAACCACAGATTGAAAACAATAAAAAATAATACAAATAAAAATACAATGTGACAGTTGTGTAACAGCTGTTCATGTAGCATTTACTTTGTGTTAGGTAGATACAACGTGACAGCTGTTCCTGTAGCTTTTACTTTGTGTTAGGTAGATACAAGGTAACAGCTGTTCGTGTAGCGTTTACTTTGTGTTAGGGAGTGTAAGTGACCTAGAGAGGATGTAAAGCCCCCCGGGGGGGGGGGGGCGTGTGTGGTTTACATGCAAATGCTGTGGCGTCCTGTGCAAGGGACTTGGGCACCCATGGATTTGCGTGTCCTTTGGGGTCCTGGAACCAGTCCTCCCCGATACCAGGGCTGTTTGTTCTTCAAGCCCAACTAAGTTTATTTCATGAGAGTGTTTTGCACCAGATCTTCTTGGTCATCAGAGTGACTCTTGAGGGTAGGTGTGGAGCCATTGCTAATTTGCAGAGTTTACTTAAAAAAAGAGGGTGGGAGGCTTAGAGCCAAAGATTTACTGTGTTCAACATCTAATACACCTTAATTTATAAATTTCTCAGTATTTTGTTTGTTTGGCATTTCTTTACTATAATTTAAAAATAGGAATTGTTTCTTTTTGAATTATGTCTGTATTTGTGTCTTTTTCCTTTATTTGGTTCATTTCAGAAAATTGTGAAAGTTCAAATTCGAGAAGATTTGACTCAAGAAGAACTTTTAACTCGTTTGGCCTCCAAACCTTTCGGAATTCTTCCCTCAGTATCTGAGCCTTCAGTTAGTCTTTTGGTAAAACCAATGACAAAACCACCTTCCACGAAAGTCGAAATAAGAAACAAGACTATTACTTTTCCTATGACAGAACCTGGTAAAACTTCAGGTACTGTATCACAAACATATGTCGTTCAGATGTCTGAGTATAATGCTGTGTTCTTAGCTGACCACAAAGTAGTGGTCAATACAGATTTTCACCCCTGCTAAAGGAGATCAAGTTCGTCATTAGCATTCACTTCAATGCTGGGCTGCATTTGGAACTCAGTCTTTTTTTTTTTTTTTGTACCCACAGAGTCTCACTTTATCATCCTTGGTAGAGTGCTGTGGCGTCACAGCTCACAGCAGCCTCCAACTCTTGGGCTTAGGCGATTCTCTTGCCTCAGCCTCCTGAGTAGCTGGGACTACAGGCGTCCGCCACAACGCCCAGCTGTTTTTTGGTGTAGTTTGGCCGGGGCTGGGTTGAACCCACCACCCTTGGTATATGGGGCCGGTGCCCTACTCACTGAGCCACAGGTGCCGCCCTGGACTCAAGTGTTACAGTGTTAAATGTGGGTGTTTAGTAACTGTGTGTCCAGGAGTCTTCCATCTTACTTGGTCAGAGACCACCTTCCCAACCTCCAGAGATGTTACTTGAAATAAGAAACAAGACTATAGTGAGGGGGAGAGTTGTTAGTACAATAAACTATAATTAGAGTATTCAGTGATTAAAATTTTCTGCCTTGTAGCATGTCATCTGAAGGCTCTTAAAAAACTTACTAGAAAATGACCCAATAGGCCAGGAGGGTGGGCGGGTGGAGCCTGGCTCTGTCACTATTGAGGTGACCGTGAGGCTCTACGGAGGGGTTAAAGAGGCTGCCTCAGTTTCCCCACTTAAAAGGTGACCCTTAGAATTAACACCTTCCACAGAGGGCTTTGGGGATAAATTCAACAGTCCTCGACTCAGCGATGGTTCACCTTAGGATTTCTGACTTCGTGATGGTGTGAAAGCAGACGCATTCAGTGCACACTGTCCTCTGAATCTGAATTTCCCAGCTAGTGGTGTGTCACATTACCCCCTTGCCGGGCTGGGCAGAAGACGCCGTCCAGCTACAGCCCAGTCAGCGTTCAGGGGGTTAGGTGTATAAAAGGCATCCTTGTGGTATTTTCATTGTGGGACAGGTTTGTCGGGGCCCAGTCCCTCCTGAGCTGTGGAGCACCTGTGTGCGTGTTACCTGGGAGGTGCTGTGCACGGTTGGAGGGAGTTTCCTTGTATGTCTGGCTTTTTCTGTCACTGCTAAGTGAGTAGCTTGTGTTGGGATGTCAGGAAGGACTCTGCCCCTGTGCCCAGCCTCTCCTGTGATTGACCTGCCCTTTGACCTCAGTGTCCTGCCTCCGCGCTCCCCTCAGTGGCTGCACTGTGCTGGAGTCACTTGCAAGCCTGCCGCTTCCTGGAGTTTACCCTGGTCTCCAGCTCCAGCTCCCCTGCCTGGGGTCTGCCGCAGTTGCCTTACTCACCACAACCCCCACCCGCTGGCCCTGCTGCCTCTGCACTCTCACCCCACTTACGTCCCAGTCTGCTCATCACCCGGTGGGATGTCATCATGGTCACCACTTCCTCGACAGCCCCAGGCCCCTCTCCCTCTACATTCCTTCTTGGCAGAGACCCAGCCTGGGCAGAGCCGCCTCCACGTCGCCACCCACCGCAGAGCCAGGCTGAGAAGGCTGTGCAGCCACACTGGACACAGCCCTCCCCTGAGGCTCACTCAGCCCTGCTTTCTTCCCCTCCCTCCCCTTCCTGACCCTTGACTTTGCACCATGGAATAGAGAGCCCATGAGCCTAGAAGAAAGGTTCCTGTTTACGTCACAGACCAAGCCTGCTGCCCCGTACCTAGGCCCATTGATTTCTACTTTTTGAGGACTTTCTCTGGACCTTGCTTTCTCCTGGAGCAACAGTTCTCTTTCTTTGTTTTTGTTTAATATTTATTTTAAATTTTTCATTTTTAATTATTATGGGTATGTCATAATTGTATATCTTTATAGGGTATATGTGATGATTTTTTGTTTTCTGTTTTTTTGAGACAGAGTCTCATGCTGTTGGTGAGGGTAGGTGCTGTGACTTCACAGCTCACAGCAACCTCAAACTCTTGGGCTCAAGTGATCCTCTTGCTTCAGCCTCCCGAGTAGCTGGGACTATAGGTGCCTGCCACCAGGCACAGCTAGCTTTTCTATTTTTAGTAGAGATGGAGTCTTACACTTGCTCAGGCTGGTCTCAAACTCCTGCACTCACAGGATCCTCCTGCCTCAGCCTCCCAGAGTGCTAGATTGTATTCATGAGCCCCCGTGCCCAGCCCGTGTGACGTTTTGATACGTGCAATGAGGATTCATTGGCTCCGGTAAATGAGTGTCCCTCTCCCTCTCTGGGTGTGTCTCTGTCCACATAGTGTGTTTTGCCATCGCCAGTGTAAGCAGCTTCTTCTGTGGTCCCCACTTTCTCCTGCAGCCACCCCAGTCGCAGTGCCCCCTCCCGTAGAAGCACTCTGCTCCCTGTCTTCGCCTCCCAGGCCTTGAGCTGCCATCACTTCCATGACCACCATCCATTCCTGTTGAGGTCTCTGAAGAGCTACATTTTGTCAAACCAGGGTCCTTTTTACGCATCTTGGTTTATTTGACCTCTCAACTCTGCTGACCACTCATTCCTCCTGGGACCCTTCTTCCTGCAGTTTTTCCTTGTGTTTTCATGCCTTATCTGCTCCTTCTCCCATTCCTTACGAAGTTTGGCACAGTTCTGGCCCTGCCTGTGTCTGTCCTTCCTCCCCTGCATGGTCACTGGCCTGTGCCTCTGATCACTACCCCTGTGCTCACGCTCAGGCAGCACAGCCAATGCCACATGGCTCCACCTGTGGGCGTCTCACAGGCACGTCGGGCACGACTTGCCCAGGACGGGACCTGCTTCTGCCGTCTCACCCTTGTCAGTCTACTGTGGGTTATTGGTTTCATTCCTGTTCTTCCTCCCATTCAGTTCATCTGCAAGGCCTGTGGGTTCTATCTTGAAGGTAGATCCCACATGTGTCCACTTCTTTCCCTCCCCTGATCCTGCTGCAGCTACCGGCACTCTTTCCCTCCCCTGATCCTGCTGCAGCTACCTGCGTGCCGTCTCGCTGAGCTACTGCAGTCCCCTTTGACTTGGGCACCCACCCATCCCACCCCCTTGCAAGTAAGTCTCTTTCCACAGCAGCTGTGACTCTTCAAAAATATGAGCCCTTGGGGACAAGACACGATTGTAAGAGGGACTTTACCTAACAAATGCAATCAGTGTAACCTGGTTTCTTGTACCCTCAATGAATCCCAAACAATTAAAAAAAAAAAAAAGAAATGAGCCCTCCTGCTTCCTTGTTCACCCCCTGCAGTACCTTTGGACTATGCTTAGAATAAAGCCCCAATGCAGATATGTGGCCCACCTGGGTTTCTTTGAGAAGATGCTGACGCTGTATAGTTCTGCTCAACTTCTTTGGGACATTAACGATTGTTTTCCCCACAATGGGGTTATAAACCTGGGTCAGGAATCTGCTCACTGACCTCGCATTCACTTGTAATGCGTGTGTTCTTTTTAGAGAGCTGTCTGGAACTCGAGAATCACGGCGCCAATGCTGCCAAGTGGCACCTGTCATCTTTAGCTCCACCTTACGTCAAGGTCAGTGGCGACTGCTTTTTGTTTTTTGGCCGGGGCTAGGTTTGAACCCGCCACCTCTGGCATATGGGACCAGCGCCCTACTCCTTTGAGCCATGGGCGCTGTCCGTGGCGACTGCTTTGATGTTTAAACTTTATGTGGGATGTTTAAAAAGTGTGAGCACAGGCCGCGTTACTGGTTGTGTGTCCACCAGCTTGTCTGCTCAGCTTTCCTCTGCAGATGGAGACGGTAGGAAGATGCTGCCTGTGCCGTTCGTTCGGTTTTTCTTTTTTTGGCCCTATAAAGTTCTATTGTGCTTGTTCCATTTAATGCTGTCTTCTAGCTATGATTTTCCTCTGAAATATCTCTGTTGCAAAAGACATGTAAAGTTTCATCACGGAGCACTTTGCACGTTTTCCTCCCCGTGTTGAGTGCTGCTACGTTTCCACCCATGGAAGGTGGTGCAGGAACCCAGCTGAGAGCTCTTTGCCTTTGATGCTAACCTGCCATCTACACAGGGTCCTTGCCAGCTAGCAGCAGTGCTGCCTGGGTTAGGTGGCCTTTTTTTTTTCTTTTTGAGACAGAGTCTCACTCTGCCTCCCGGCTAAAGTGTCATGGCATCATAGTTCACTGCAACCTCAAACTCCTGGGCTTAAAGTGATTCTTCTGCCTCAGCCTTCCAAATAGCTGGGACTACAGATAGCTGCCACAATGCCTGGCTAGTTTCTCTATTTTTAGTAGAGACGGGGTCTCACTCTTGCTCAGGATAGTCTCAAACTCCTGAGCTCAAGCAATCCTCCCGCCTGGGCCTCCCAGAGTGCTGGGATTACAGGTGTGAGCCACTGTGCCCAGCTCGGATGGGTCTTTCGTTTTATGTTATTCTAAAAACTGTGTCCTCTTTGTATGCATTTTGTGTACGGCGATAGTTTTGAGCCATAGTACTCAAAAATGTGTGCAAAGGATAGTTGCTGGACTAACTGCAGAGAAATAAAGAATCGGCATGCCAAAGGATGTTAAAATGCACGTTCAGCAGGGTCCAGACAGTAATTGACATTAGGAATAGTGCTGTAGGCTCGGCGCCTGTGGCTCAACGGGCTAAGGCGCCAGCCACGTACACCTGAGCTGGCGGGTTCGAATCCAGCCCGGACCCGCCAAACAACAATGATGGCTGCAACCAAAAATGGCCGGGCGTTGTGGCGGGCGCCTGTAGTTCCAGCTACTTGGGAGGCTGAGGCAGGAGACTCGCTTGAGCCCAGGAGTTGGAGGTTGCTGCGAGCTATGATGCCATGGCACTCTATCCAGGGTGACAGCTTGAGACTCTGTCTCAAAAAAAAAAAAAAAAAGGAATAGTGCTGTAGATGAGAACATGATAAAGGTTCCCACATGTGGGTGATAGCAGAGCGACCTGTGCAGAGCTCCATCGGAGACAGACCATCCCCACTCTGGGAATGCCCTGAGTTCCCCTGTCAACTGCTGAACAGGCTGGTGTGGCCTTGATAACCATGGAGGTAATGGCATCCCTGTGGAATCGATTCATTGACTTTGGTGTTTTTTAATTTGATTTTTTAAATGGTCACATTGCAGGGAGTAGATGAAAGTGGAGATGTTTTCAGAGCTACCTATGCAGCATTCAGATGCTCCCCTATTTCTGGGACGCTAGAAAGCCATGGAATCCAAAAGGTAAGTTTTGATGTTCTTTTTATGGCCAGCTGGTGTAACACAGCACTGATCAGCCAGGAGTACCTCACCTGGTTACCCCGTTTTGGATGTTTCCTCTAGAGCTGTGCTTTTCTCAGAGCCAGTCTGCCTTGCACTGCAGCAGAAAGACCCCCAGTGCTTACAGTGCACTTCACCATTGGTGGACCAGGGTTATATTTACCACCCATAGCCAGGAAAGCCTACCACTTCTCAAAACAACTCAGTGTTCATGGCAGAGTCAGCAGTCCTCATGGTTGACAGATCCCTCTAGCTATTACCACGTATGACACTCTTAAATTTTTTTTTTTTTTTTGAGCTAGAATCTCACTCTGTCACCCAGGCTAGAATGCCTTGGCATCAGCCTAGCTTACAGCAACCTTAAACTCCTGGGCTGAAGTGTTTCTTCTGCCTCATCCTTCTGAGTAGCTGGGACTACAGGTTCCCACCACAACACCCAGCTAGTTTTTCTTTTTTCTTTTGTTTTTTTTTTTTTTTTTTTAGACAGAATCTTAGTTTCTTGCCCTCAGTAGAGTGCCATGGCATCATAGCTCACAGCAGCCTCAAACTCTTGGGCTCAAGTGATTCTCTTGCCTCAGCCTCCCGAGTAGCTGGGACTACAGGCGCCTGCCACAGTGTCTGGCTGTTTTTAAAGGCGAGGTCTCGCTCTGGCTCAGGTTGGTCTTGAACCCGTGAGCTCAGGCAGTACACCACCTGCCTCGGCCTCCCCGAGTGCTGGGATTACAGGCGTGAGACACTGTGTCTGGCTGTTTTTCTACTTTTAGTAGAGACTGGATCTTACTCTTTCTCAGGCTGAGCTCAAGAAATCCTCTTGCCTTAGCCTCCCAGAGTGCTAGGATCATAGGTGTGAGCAGCCACAACCAGGCAAGCCTCTTAAATTTTAATTTATGTATCTAGACTTCACTTGTCTACTAGTAATTCTAGGAATCACTTGACTTCAGTAACATTCTTTTTCATTGTAATTACTGAAACTCATTTAAACCAGAGCTCCTGTGTGATATTGTCCCACTTATTCAGGATACTCAGACTTCTAATAAATTGTAGAACATAACCTTGAACTCACAGCTAATTGAGGAAGACTCTTGGAACAGCTGTAGTGGTTGTCACAAACTGTGCACTTACCATATGTGTGTATCAGGCTTTCGGAGGAGTTCTTGCTTTTTGGGAAAGAGACGCAATTCTACAAATGTAGTTTATTTTATTTCCTAAACCACAGCAGAAGTAGAACAGGGAACAGGTATGTTGCTCGACCTTCATTGAAAGAGTCTGCAAAAAGAAACCCTGCAAGAAAGACCGCCCGTGTTAGCGGGTCAGAAGACTAACCCTGGAAGACAGCAGTCCTCCCAGACGGACCTGCGTGTTCCGACAGGCCCTGTCAGAACCCCAGATAGACTGTGATTTGCTTTGTTTTGAAATTGACAGGCTGATCCTAAAATTCATATGGACGTACAAAAGACCCAGAATAACCAAATAGTTTTGAAACAGAACAAAGTTGGAATATTTACTCTTTTCATTTTCAAAACATACTTCAAAGCTACCCTATTTCAAACAGTGTGGTATTGACATAGGATAGACATACAGAGTTTTATAAGACATATGGAATAGACTCAAGAGTCCCCAAATAAATTCTTATGTATGATCAACTGTTTTTTTGGCTAAAGGCACCAATACAATTAAATGGGGAAAGGATTTTTTTTAACAAATGGTATCTGGGACAATTAGATAGCCTCATGCAAGAAAAATAATGTACATCCTAGCCTAGTACCATATACAAACATTAACTCAAAGTAGATCATAGACTGTAAATGTATAAGCTGAAACTGTCATCCTAGAAGATGACATAGGAGTCAATCTTTGTGACCTTGGGTTGAGCACTTCTTTCTTAAATATGATACCAATGGAGCACAAGCCACGAAAGCAAATAGAGATGAATTATCAAAATTGAAACATTTGTGCATCAAGTGACACTGCCAAGAAAGTGAAAGACTTCTTACAGAACGAGAAAAAAATTTGCAAACCATATATTTCATAGAAGACATTTCTAGAATACGTAAAACATTCTTACAGCTAAATATTAGACTGAATTTTAAAAATAAGCAGAGGATTTGAATACACATTTTTCCCAAAAAGATATACAAGTTGCCAGAAAATATAGGGAAAGATACTTAGAATTGAGTCATCCACCCCCAACCCCCACCCTGGTGCTGCCCCCTCCGCAGCTCAGTAGGCTGTGTTCTTCTTGGGATGCGCTGTGGGATGACGACCGCGGTGTTTGTGCTCAGTCTGCTCACCAGCCTGCCGCCCTCCTCCACGGCACCCCACACACCCACCACTCTCTGGTGCCAGGAACCCACCACCACCAGCACCATGCCCTGCCCCTATCCAGCGCTGACCCCGGAGCAGGAGGAGGAGCTGTGTGACATCGCTCACTGCATCGTGGCTCCGGGCAAGGGCATCTACTGGGCGTTTTGCCAAGCAGCTGCAGGCCATCAGCACTGAGAATACAGGAGAATCGGCACTTCTACCACCAACTGCTCCTGACCGCCCACCGCATGAATCCCTGCGTGGGTCTGGGGGAGGCATCCTCTCCCATGAGACACTCTGCCAGAAGGCGGATGATGGGCGTCCCTTCCCTCAAGTTGTCAAATCCAAGGGTGGGGTTGTGGGCATCAAGGTAGACAAGGGTGTGGGTGCCCCTGGCAGGAACAAAGGGCGAGGTACTGCCCAAGGGCTGGGTGGGCTGAGCGCTGTGCCCAATATCAGAAGGACGAATCTGACTTTGCCAAGTGGTGTTGTGTGCTAAAGATCGGGCCCTTGCCATCATGGAAAATGCCAATGTTGTGGCCCATCATGCCAGCGTCTGCCAGCAGAATGGCATTGTGGCCATCGTGGAGCCTAAGATCCTCCCTGATGGGGACCATGACTTGAAGCGCCGTCAACATGTAACTGAGAAGGTGCTGCCTGCTGTCTACAAGGCTCTGAGTGACCACATCTACCTGGAAGGCACCTTGCTGAAGCCCAACATGGTAACCGCAGGCCATGCCTGCACCCAGAGTGTTCTCATGAGGAGATTGCCAGGGCAGCTGTCACGGTACCGTCCTCACAGTGCCCCCTCCTGTCCCTGGGGTCACTTTCCTGTCTGGAGGCCAGAGTGAGGAGGAGGCATCCGGCAATCTCAACACCGTCAACAAGCGCCCCTGCTGAAGCCACGGGCCCTCATCTTCTGTGATTGTGCTGGGCTGGAAATAAGGAGAATCTGAAGGCTGCTCAGGAGGAGGAATATGACGAGTGAACCCTGGCTAACAGCCTCACCTGTCAAGGAAAGACCACCCCAAGTGGTCAGGCTGCGGCCGCACCAGCGAGTCTCTCTTCGTCTCTAACCATGCCCACTAAGAGAGGTGTTCTAAAGCTCCCCTCAACACTCCAGGCTCTTCACCCTCCCACACTTGGAGAGGGGGCTCATCCAGGGCCCCAGTGGTCTTGCCTCCCACGTGACCCTGTTGAGTGGTGGTGTCTGTATATGCTAACGCCGTCACTCCTTCCAGTCCTCCCCCAATAAATAGCTATTTAAGGGAGGAAAAGAAAAGAGAATTGTGAGGTATTAGCAAAATGCAATCAAAACCAGAAATGAAGTATCACTTAAGACCCACTAAGGTGGCTATGATTAAAAAAAAGAAAGAAAATACTGGCTGAGCATAGAGGCTCATACCTGTAATCCCAGCAGGAGGAATGTTTATTCAAACTAGCCTAGGCAGCCTAACAAGACCCCATGTCTACAAAAAAAAAAATTTAAGAATTTATGTTTTTGTTTTCTTTTATGTGATGGTCAGTCAGGCATGGCCACAAAAGGGGAAACAGGAAAGGCACAGGAACACAAAGTGTATCCTTCCAGAAAGGTTCTACAGGCCTAGAGGGATCACGAGGAGAACGCCAGGGAGGTCAGACAGCAGAAGGCGAGCCTGGGAAAGCTGAAACCGCAGGTTTTATTGGGGTTTCTATAGGAATGGCAAGGCAGGGCAGGTGAACAGTTGAGTATTGGCTAGTTTGAATAATTTATCACAAGCTATAAGCTAACGGGCGGTCTCCAGCTGCCTGATACCTGGCCCTGGAATGTGTATGGCAAAGAAACATCACCTTCTGGGTGTGCAGGCCAGCTGGGACAGCTGTGGCTGTGTTGGTTGGTTGTGTAGCGGAGGCGTGCTCCTGCTTGAGCCTTTGCCACCTCTCAGAGTTGGCTAACCCACTCTAGAAGGTTTTTTAAGATGTCAAAACATACAGAAAAAAAAAATGACACATACGGTATGTGAATTATATCTCAATGAAACTTTTTTTAAAAAGGGTGGAGGGGGTGGCCCCTATGGTTCAGTGAGTAGGGCACCGGCCCCATATACCGAGGGTGGTGGGTTCAAACCCAGCCCCAAAATAGCCGGTTGTTGTGGCGGGTTCCTGTAGTCCCAGCTACTCGGGAGGCTGAGGCAAGAGAATCGCCTGAGCCCAGGAGTCGGAGGTTGCTGTGAGCTGTATGACGCCACGGCACTCTACCGAGGGCCATAAAGTGAGACTCTGTCTCTACAAAAAAAATAGGGTGGAGGGCTAGAGTGTCTCCTAGGAATTTCTCCTCATCACACCACACTTGATCTAAAGTGGAAGCAGGGTCTTTCGTTTTTGTTGTGTTCATCACTGTTTATCTTGGACCAAAGTAATTATTTTAGATACTCTGTAAATCGCCAAATTTTAGGTCTGGTTACTTAATTTGTATCAGGGGAAAAACAGCAAAGCACATGATTCCGAGCCCATTTAGGAAAATATTATCAAATAGCACAATTAGGTATACATACAGTAATGATCCAGGAAGGAAAAAAAAATTAATTCATTAGTTACAACCTGCTTCTTACAGTAAGAGACGTACACAACAGTTTTTTGAAACATTTGTCACTTTGATGAGGACTGAATGTTAAAGTCTCCAGTGTGTTCCTCGTATGAAATATGCAGTAATCCTGGTTTTTCTCTTCTGTTTTATTTTGGTGTTTGAAGGAATGTGGGTGGGGTTTTATGGAACTGCAGTCCCCAGGGGGTGTTTTTCACCCCTTCCTTCCTTCCTTTCTGGGTCCTGGTGAGCAGATTAATCCCTGGTGACTGGGTTTTTTTGTTTTTTTTGTTTTTCCAGGTGACTGTTCTTATTTCCTGGTAGCCCTACCTTTGCCTCCAAGGCTTTCAGAGACCTTGGCTGAGGCTTGCTGGGTTACCGTTTCTCAGGGTTTGTGTGGGCAGAAATTGTTACTTAAGCGTTTTGATGTTTGAGTCCAGACTCAGAGGCATTAATCCACTGTTAAGTGATCTGTGTTATCAGTGTTATCTGTGTATTATTAGTGATCAGTGTTATCCACACTAAACTCTTCGAAGCTGAGGCTAATAACGCTGGTAATCATTATCAAATGCTACTTTTAAAGATTGCAGTTTTCTCCCTGAGCTTTTTACAGGTTGTGCACATGCAGGGCATCTATACAACTTGGAGCTGTATAATCAGGGTACCTGGCAGTGACCGACCCACAGTTACCTGGTGTCCTACCCCCTATTCCTCACCTGGCTTTACCACCTGCTGCCTTCCAGGCCTATGTCCTTTCATTGCCTGGTCGGCAGAGGGCGCCATGAGCCCGGGGAGTGAAGCCGGGATTGCGCCGCTGCGTTTGGACTTTCCTCGCCTACTTCCTGTGCTGGACAGCACCAGTGCTTTTTAATCCCCAAAAAGCATTTTAAGGAATATGTTATATAAAGCCATAAACGAAAGTGTGCTTTGGATCTGATAATGTAACAAGACTATTAGAAATGAAATTGATCAAATTCTTTAATTAGTGGGAAAATGCAAAAGGATTTGTTCCTCTTATTAATTTTCATCCCAGAACTTTGAATTGGTGATCTAACTACATGTGTCTTATGATCAATGTCTAAACTTCCCATCTGCGTGTGTTTTATAGATTTCCATCACGTTTTTGCCCAGGGATAGAGGGGATTATGCCCAATTTTGGGATGTTGAATGTCACCCTCTTAAAGAGCCTCACATAAAACACACATTGAGATTTCAACTCTCTGGACAAGTGAGTATTACACTGAATTTAAGTAAATTATGGTGTGTACATTAAAAACAATAAGTGAAGTTGACATGAAAGCTGGCTTTAAAACACAGAGTATTTTCCTAATATTATCCCAGTTTCACTCATTCTGTTGTATTGCCCCATAATCTTAATTTTTTTTTGTCTGTCTTTATTGGCATGTTTGAGATCAGGTTTTGCTCATTATGCAAGTGACACAGGGAGCCAGGTTTGACTCAGTTGTGTAAAATACTGTGTGGGCATGTGAGAGAGAACAGATAGAACACAGTGGAGTTTGCATTTTAGGGGACTTAGAAATTTTAAGTCTCTGGGCAGCGCCTGTGGCTCAAAGGAGTAGGGTGCCAGCCCCATATGCCAGAGGTGGTGGGTTCAAACCCAGCCCCGGCCAAAAACTGCAAAAAAAAAGTTTTAAGTCTCCTTTTAAAAAAGTTTAAAATAGAATTCAAATAATAAATATCTGTGTATTTTCCTAGTGTGTTTATTTTTCCCTCACCCTGTGATTTTTTTCCATACAGTGTGCCAAAGCAGAAAAAGAGTGTGAAGACGTGTGCATTTCCAGAGATTCTCTCATTAAAGTAGATAATTTAGTGAAGCCCCGAAGACAAGCTGTGTCAGAGGCTTCTGCTTTTATACCTGAGTATGTCATTTGTGAATTTTTTTCTAGTACTTTATTGAGGTTCAGTCAAATGTTCCATGACTTACTTAGGAGCTCACATGGGTTACTACCACTCTAGTCACAGTAGAGAGTGTTTTTCTTACCCTAGAAATTGTTACATTTTCTTTTGCAGTTGAGATTTGTTCTGTCCTCTGATTTCTGTCATCACAGGTTAATTTTGCTCAAACTTCATCTACATACACACTTTGTGTGTCTGGGTTCTTCTCAGCATGTTTTTTTGCCATCTATTCATGGTCTCAGGTGTACCTACACTTTGTTCCTTTGTAACATTTATTATTTAATTAAATGTCACAATTTATTTTCATGTTCCCATTTGGATTTCTTATAATTTAGAGCTATGGACATTGTTGGATGTGCATGTCTATAGACATAGCTCATAGGTAAAAATATCTTGTTTTAGGCAAAATTGCTGGGTCATATGATTAAGTGTGTGTTTAACTTTAAAATGAACTGCCAAATAGTTTTCCCTAAGCAGTTACACCATTTTACATTTGTATAAGCAGCATATAAAGGTATCTTTTTTGTTTTGTTTTGTATTCCTGAGACAGAGTTGCTCTGTCAGTCTGGGTTGGGTGTCCTGGCATCATAGCTTACAGCAAACTCCTGGGCTTTAGCAATCCTCCTGCCTCAGCCTGACGAGTGCTGGGCACCCACCACTAGGCCTGGCTAATTTTTATATTTTTAGTGGGGACAGGTCTCACTCTTGATCAGGCTGGTCTCCAGCTCCTGAGCTCAAGGAGTTCCTGCTTTGGCCTCTACGAAGTAGATTCTTAAAAAACGATAAAATGGCCAAGTTCGGTGGCTCACGCTTGTAATCGAGCATTCAGGGAGGCTGAGATGGGAAGGTTGCTCGACTGCAGAGCACGTGGGGAGTCTGGGGGCAGGGGCGGGGTCAGACCCAGGAGGCCCTGGTCAGAGCGGAGTCTCTCGAGAAGAACCCACTGGCGACATTGTGTACTAAAGAGGAGGCGGCAAGGGCAAGGGCAGATACGGCGAAACAAGCCAGAGGCTGCTTTCAGGGAACCCGTCCAGGTCCGTGAAGAGGGTGGACAGGCGGAAGGAGGCCCCGGGTTGGGGGGGTGGGCCTGGACACGGACACCGGGCACACCGAGGCCCCGGTTCAGGCCCGTCTCTGCAGACGGGAGGTCTTGGGGCTGCCTGGAAGGGGAGGCGCCCTGGGGAAGAGAGGGAAGAGAGGGGGTGCCGCCCAGGGCGCCTCGTCCTGACCCCTCCACGGGTGTCCTGCCTGTGTCGCCTTATCGTCAAGTCGGAAGTTGCCTTCACAGAAGTCATTTTTTAATGGGGTGTGAGCGGCAGCACGTTTAAATTACTGTGGATTTTAAACGGCCGTTCAAACCTCCCGCAGCAGGCAGCCCCCCGCGGCCCGCGGAGTCTACGCCCCCGAGGACACCTACAGGTTCCCGGCCACGCGCGCGGGGGAGGCGCGGACGCTCAAGGTCAACCTGCGCAATAACTCCTTCGTCACGCGCAAGGTGAGAACCTGTTCGTGAATGATGCTTAAGTTGTGATCAGTTAATTTTCACAGAATGCCTGAACGCCGTATTGGAAAAGAAACTCACTAGAAGTTCATGATCCTTTATTTGAAAGTCAAAATTTTTGTTTTTTATATTTTAATTTTTAACTTTGCTTTTCTCTTTTTCTTCTGTGCTGTCACATAGACATATTTCTGGATAACATTTGCTTTAGTCAAAATTAGAGTAAATTCATGTTAAAATTCCCTTTAATGTATCAGCATTTGTCGTCTTACTTAATCTCCTGGTGATATATAAATTGACAAAATATATCTATAAAGAAATGCATATTTTATATATGCTAAAATATCTAATTTGTGTAACCTTATGAAGTGTTTTCTATTAAATTCCAGCTGAAGTTTTTAAGTCCCAGAGAGCCGTTCTATGTCAAACATTCCAAGTACTCCTTGAGGTGAGTTTATCATGGACCAGGGTGCTGGTCGTGGGGCAGGACTTTGCTCCTGGGGATTTAGGGCTGTGGGGTCTCCTGTTGCAGCCCCCCACCAGGTTCATGGCTGGTACCCAGGGAGTCCGGCACAGGCATCTTCTCAAGCAGCAAAGGAGAAAAAGGGGCTGTGGGGCAAATGCCTGGCACCCATCCACAGCATCATTGCATCTGGCATATGACTCCTTTCCAGATTTTGCCAGCCACATAAGCACATAGAGCCTTAATTATCCTGTGATGAACTTTTAGAGTAATTCCTGTTTCAAATGTTATTTTCACTGCTAAGCTGAGAATCAAAGACTTAAATTTTTAGTAATTGGGACAGAAACTTTCCCAGATGAGTAGAGAAAAATAGTGTTTTCCATTTGTCATTTTTCAAATGCCCAATGTTCTTTTTCTTTTTTCTTTCTTTTTTTTTGTTTTGAAACAGTCTCACTATGTTGCCATTGGTAGAGGGCTATGACATCACAGCTCACAGCAACCTCAAACTCTTGGGCTTAAGCAATTCTCTTGCCTCAGCCTCCCAAGTAGCCGGGACCATAGGCCCCCACCACAACCCAGGCCATTGTTGTTTGGCAGGCCTGGGCTGGATTCGAACCTACTCTGGTGTATGTGGCTGGCGCTCTAGGTGCTGAGCTACAGGCACCGAGTCAAATGCCCAATATTCAGTAATGAGAGCCTCACTTTTCTTGCTCTCCTTGCTAATTTTCCATTTCTATATAATGTCTGTTTAGTTTGCAGTCTCAAACTGTATTGTCACTGTTATTTAGAATTTAACAGTAGGATTCTCTTGTACTTAATGCTGAAGAACAGTTTTTAACTTCATCTTTGACTCTTTAATTAAACCACTTAATTTTTTTTTTTTTTTTTTTTGAGACAGAGTCTCACTCTGTCACCTTGAGGAAGAGTGCCGTGGTGTCACAGCTCATAGCAACCTCAAACTGTTTCAGCCTCTTGAGTAGCTGGGACTACAGGCGCCTGCCACAACACCTGGCTAGTTTTTCTATTTTTAGTAGAGACAGGGTCTTGCTCCTGCTCAGGCTGGTCTTGAGCTCAGGGGATCCACCTGCCTCAGCCTCCCAGAGTGCTGGGATTACAGGTGTACACGGTGAGCCACTGTGCCTGGCTGAATCTGGACACTGGTCATTGCTCCCTGCTAATTATGCTAGTTTCCACTCTTAGTCTGAATTCTCTTAAACCACTTAATTATTGTAAGGTCTCTAATTTTGGCATTAGGGGACTATCTTAGAAACATGAGCAGCGTGCTCCAAATTTTTCTTCCAAAAGGAAGAAAGAGGCTCAGCGCCTGTGGTTCAGCAGGCTAAGGCGCCAGCCATGTACACCTGAGCTGGCGGGTTTGAATCCAGCCCGGGCCCGCCAAACAACAATGACGGCTGCAACCAAAAAATGGCCGGGCATTGTGGCGGGCACCTGTAGTCCCAGCTACTTGGGAGGCAGAGGCAAGAGACTCGCTTGAGCCCAGGAATTGGAGGTTGCTGT
>CAUYRH010120924.1:0-29780 GCA_963574655.1 Perodicticus potto | reverse complement strand
AAGTAATGCAGTATCTTTTACCTTCATGAATTCAGTAATTTTATTTAAGCCTTCCAGCTTATTTCCTTTAAATGTGTTTCTTTTAAAACAATAGTTTTTCAGCTAAAAGAATAGTATTAACATTGTACCTTAGAAAATTTGGGAATAATAAAGCACCACGTTATCAATTTGTTAATTTAAAAAAAAAAAAGAGTCTAATGCATGAAAGATGCATAAATAATTTAAAAACATAATAAAGGGTTAAATGTGTTTCAAGGAATTTCAAAGTAATTACTTTCATTCTCTATTGTTGCAATAACAAATTACCATGCACTTAAAACAACAAAAATTTGGGTGGCACCTGTGACTCAAAGGACTAGGGCGCCGGCGCCATATGCCAGAGGTGGCAGGTTCAAACCAAGCCCTGGCCAAAAACTGCAAAACAAATAACCAAACAAAAAATGAAAAATTTACTTCTCCAATTTCTGTATGTTAACAGTTGAATGGACTCTATTGGGTTATCTACTTTGCCTATGACAAGGTGATCATCAATGTCATATTTTTTTTGTGGAGACTTTAGAAGAAAATCTGTTTCTTTCCTTATCCAGGCTGTGAGCTGAGTTCAGTCTATATGGTTGTTGCACTGAAATTATAGTTTTCTTCTTCACTGTCAGTTGGTAGTTACTCTTGATGTCAATGGCCTACTTCATTCCTTGACTTTGTGATCTTTCATCTTCAAAGACATGGTCCAGTCCTTGTCATGGTTTGAGTCTCTTCCACTTCCTTTTGCCCCTCTTTGGATTCTGCCTCCTTCCACCATTATTTTTTTGCCTTCCCCTTCTGCTTTTAATGGCTCATATCATCGTGATGAGCTCAGAAAGACTACAATTCCTATTTTAAGCTCAGCTATTATCAACCTTGATTACATCTGTAAATCTCTTCACAAAAGTTTGTCAGTCTTTTATTGAATAACCTGGAGAAGGAGACCTCTTTACAATTCTGTTGAATAAAATGGGCTCTTTTACTTTTAGGAAAACCTGTGACTAATGAGTGTAGTTGAATTGAATGCTATATTATATATGTAAATCATAAATTCAAAAAGGCAAATAAAGCTGCTGAATTTCTTTTGAAATTCACATTTTTCTACACAACTTTTATATTTCTTATATTATATCTTGAGATAATGCAAAAACGGTGTGAACTCTTGATTACAGCTTGCTGACGACAAAGACCCCTCTTGGTCATCTTAATAATTACGTCATTAGTCTTCTGATGTAGGAAGTGGATCAGATATTGCAGATGTATCAGCTCTCCTTTCATTCTCTCTATCATATTATTGTATATTAATTAGCTCAAAATTTCAAAATAAAAAAATAGAAATAGAAATGAACACATGTATATTCTTGCTTTCTCCTACTTCTAACACCTACCTTGTCAGTTATCTTCTGTCATAGAGGTGAATTTCCTTTTTCATGGTTTCCATGGCACATGTTCAGGCTCAGTGATGCAGTTCATTTCAAGCCCATGGCTTCCATGGTACCCAGATGGCAAAGAAACACAAAGTTATCTCCACCATCTTCCTATTGCATTTCGCTAGGTAGTGAGTATCTTCGTTTTATAATTTCAGCAAGACTTTTTAAGGGAAAAGTAAAAATGAATATAAACCTTTACCAATGTAGCTTAAATTGCTTAAAGATAAATACCTAATTTACAATTCACTGTTTAACTTATTCAAATCCCCGTAAGGCTAATGAAATAAAAAAATTATGTGAATTATGTTACTCTTTGCTCTCAATTTTGATTTAAATATAATGACATTTTGAAGCCCATGAAGAAAAAAATGGTTCATAAAATAGGCATAGAAATATTACTAAGTAATTACAACTTAATAAACCATTTTTGTATAATCTACATAAATTACATGCAAATATTTAGAAATGCATAAAAAATTTTCCTATGTAACAGATACAATTATAAAATCAGCTAGTCAACTGGAGTGGCTATTCAATGTCTAATGTTTTCTAAATATGTAAAAACCTACTAATGTACTGTGACACTGCTAGTATAATAGTATTAATTTTTTTAATTTTTACAAATAATCCATTTTTCTACTACAAGGCTAGAAGCACGATTCTTATAGTCTTAATTTATATCACCTCTGTAAATCATAGAAAAACATTATTTTTAATAACAAAATGGTAATTCCTTAGGAAAATAAGATTTTGAAGGCAATTTTTGTTAAATAAAAAATATTTATTACATGCAATAAATTGTAAAAACATATTCGCCCCCATTATTCATTCCTTTGCAATGTGACTTTCATGAGCCTCTTAACAAATAGAGCGTTTTTCTCCACTACGTGAATATGAATTGCTCACGTCATACCTTTGGGCCACTGATACAATAATAAACCTGACAAAAGTAGAGCCATGCAGCAGCATTTTCAATACTGTTGAAATTCTGCCATATCTTTTTTAAAGTTGGGTCCCTCAGACTAAGTATACAGTTAAAGTCAGTGTCTCAGTCTAAAGTCTCAGTCAACCTGCTGGAGAGTGGACTGGCCTTGTCCAGAGAATGCAACCAACCATCCACCCAACTGACTGTTCTGATATTCCCAGCAGTTGACCACAATACATCAGTGAACTTCAGTCTATTTCTAATTACTAAAAAACTTCATAATTCCAAGCCTTTCTCATACCAGAAAGACCTCTCAGAACCAATTCAAATTTCCTACCCACAGAACCATGGAAGTGGTTGCTGTCTTAAGCTATTAAGGTCTGCGTGGTATTTCATTACAGTGCAATAGATTGTCAAAACATTATATTTTTCTTACTCTTCAAAATAAACATCATGCCAAAGATCTAATATAAAATTATGTGTTACTTCAAAAATAACATCTGTGTCAATCAGTAGTTCGGAAAGGGGAAGAAGTCTTTGTTCTGAATTTAGGAAACAGTATAAAATGATTTTCAATGTAACAGCATGTTTTGAATCATAATTCTAAAACTGTACTTTTAAACAAATAATTTTAGGAAATCTTGACTTGTGAAATTATCTACCACCCCAAAATTTCATGTTGCAAACTTGATACTTACAGGAATTAATTAGAAATTGACAAATACAGTACTTCATCCGAGTAAAAGAAATTTGGAAGTACCATAACTCATTATGTGAAATTAAAACTTCTGTGACACTGATTTTATGTGGGAATAGAAATTATAATTTTAACTAAAAATTTAATTTTAACAATAAAATGTATTAACATTTAGCAATAGGCAGGCTTTTAACTATATGAGTTAATTTCATACACTAATTCTAACAAAAGGAACTATTCAATGTTTCATATTATCCATTTATCAAGTCTAATGGAAGGGAAGCCTCACAGAATCAAAGACATCAACATTATCAGTAAGTTCATATGATTATGCACTTTTAAGTGATCATGAGCCAGTATTCCCAAATGATGGTGCACATGAATTGTATAACTGTATAATGAGATGCACACACACACATACATATGTAATTTAACTATGCTCTTTGTGATAAAGTAAAATAATTCAATGATTCTGGTTAAGCCCGAGGAAGGAAGACTTTATTCAGGACTATCATGATAGATGTCAAAAATTTATTCAAGATTTTGAATCTTCTGTTAGTCTCATCTGTGCATTTCCTCATAAAATTAACTTTTAGCAAAGAACCCTGCTAAGTAAGTTCAGCAGGAACCCCTCGTCTCTGATACCTTCATCTGATGCTGGATCAGATTTTCTCATCCTCCACCAGCCCCGATGTAATGTCCGTTCACCGTGGCTTTTGCTCAGCAAGAACCTTGTTAGGTCAGAGGAGCCAGAATCCTAGAAGGGCGCCACATGTGTCTTCTTAGTAATTAACCTTCAACTGATTCTACTCTGCTTCTTGGTTAGAAACCCCCCCTTGCCCATGCTGTATTCTGAGTTAAGTACAATCTCTCCACTGTAAAACCCCACCGCAGTGGTCCCTATGCCTATCAAAATGATCTTAATACAATGTTCCTAACCACACTTAACAAGCAGCATGAATAATTTTTCTACTAAATTAGTGTTCCCCATAATTTTTCTCTTCCCAACTACGCTTAACTACCTATAATATGTTTATCATCAGAGATCTCTATGCAATGTCCATCTTTCAGTCATCAAAGGTACCTTCCAGTTGTCTTCAAATCATTTATAAAGTCATTTTTTGGGGGGGCATTGCCCGTGGCTCAAAGGAGTAAGGCACCAACCCCATATACCCGAGGTGGCGGGTTTGAACCTGGCCCCAGCCAAAAACTGAAAAAAAAAAAAAAGTATATATCATCACTTTTTTTTTCAATCTCTTGAGCTTTGGCACAACAATACATAAATCCAGAAACATGATAAATGGGGAAAGAAAGTAAGGCAATAGAAACTATGCAAACAGAAATCAGAAGGAAAGAATATAAAATAACCTTCATATATAAAAGACATGTAAACATTAAACAATAACATTTTAAATCATCAACATGTATCAAACTATCCTTCAATAGGATAAATCATTATCTAGGATAATCAATAAAAATATAGAAGTAATGCATTGACAGAAGATGAGAGAGATAAATTACAGAATTATTGTCCTAAAAGAATAAGCAAAACACAATAAGGAAGAGGAAAGGGCATGAAAAAGGTGAGTCAAACTGAAAATATAAAAGTAGTAAATGGTTAGAAGGAAGAGCTAAAAGTCAATGATCTATGTTATGGTAGCTGGAAGTTATTAAAAGAGAAAAAATTAAATATATGATCTGAATTGCTACAAGAAGA
This sequence comes from Perodicticus potto, assembly GCA_963574655.1. Classification (NCBI taxonomy): domain Eukaryota; kingdom Metazoa; phylum Chordata; class Mammalia; order Primates; family Lorisidae; genus Perodicticus; species Perodicticus potto. Next base: position 24,990 of record CAUYRH010120924.1, on the reverse strand, counting down.
AACTAGAAAAAGAAGAGAAAAACAAACCAAATAACAGCAAGGGAATAAGAAAACGAAGATTAAGGCAGAGAAAGAAACTCACAAGATTAGAATAAACTTAATCCAGAATTTAATAAGAAATATAAAATAAATCACCTCCTCAACTTGACCGGACATGCACCACATGTACATATGAATACAGTAGGCCCAGCTCCTTATCTTGACCACCTACATGTGTTACCCACTTTGTCATAGACTCTGGGGTCTCTTGGGTCATCAAAGAAATACTGAAAGTAAAGATTTTGAAACAAAGGGTACCCCTGGAACACTGATGTCAATTTTTTCTCTTAATTTTTTTATTACATAATAACTGTGTACATTAATGTATTTTATGGGGCACAATGTGATGATTTTATATATAATTTGGAATGCTTACATTTAATATTGAGGTTCATAACGTCAATTTTTAATATTTAGGCTCATAAGACAAAGTCCAAACTTTACCTGAAGTCTGATGCTGAAGCAGGGTGGATCAAAGTTTAACTTAACAAACTTACAGAGGTTCTAATGCACATGCCCTATCAGTATGTGGGGAAATAAGGCAACAATTAATTTTCATTTTTACTGGTATCCTACTAAGTAAGATGTTCTGCTGGGTTTTGTTTGTTTGTGTGTTTTTTTACAAGGGGAAGGAATGGAGAGAAAATTGAAAAAATAGGAGACTTCAACCTAAGTCGTAATAGTATAAGAATCATAGAAGAAAATATAATGAAATATTAACACATGTTGACCACTGGTTTGTATTTTTCTCTCAAGGCAACAGGGGTTGACTGTTCACTCTGTTAATTGTTCTCTTGGCTGTGTAGAAGCCTTTTAATGTAATATAGGCCCTGTTTCTTAATTTTGGAAATACTCTTTCTCTTAATTTTTTTATTAAATCATAACTGTGTATGTTAATGCATTTATTGGATACAATGTGCTGATTTTATGTACAATTTGGAATGCTTACATCAAACTGGTTAACATAGCCTTCTCCTCACTTGTTTAATTATTGTGTCAAGACATTTATACTCTACTCTTAATAGATTTCATATGTACCCTTGCAATACACACCATAGATGAGGATATTTGCACCAGAATGTTTATTGTATCCCAATTCATAATTGCCCATCATGAAGTCATGGAAGAAGCCCAAGTGCCCATCAACCCATAAATGGATTAATAAACTGTGGTATATGTATACCATGGAATATTATGCAGCCATAATAAAGATAGAGACTTACCTCTTTTATGTTTACATGGATGGAGCTGGAACATATTCTTCTTCTTCTTTTTTTCTTTTTAAAGAGAGAGTCTCACTTTGCTGCCCTCGGTTGAGTGCTGTGGTGTCACAGCTCATAGCAACCTCCAACTACTGGGCTTAGGTGATTCTCTTGCCTCAGCTTCCCGAGTAGCTGGGACTACAGGCACATACCACAATGCCCAGCTATTTTTTTTTTTTTTGCAGTTTGGCCGGGGCCCCCTTCGAACCTGCCACCTTCAGCACATGAGGCTGGAGCCCTACTCCCTGAGCCACAGGCGTCGTATTGGAACTTTTTCTTCTTGGTAAAAATATCTCAATAATGGAAGAAAAAGTATCCAATGTACTCAGTACTGTTATGAAACCAATCTAAAATTTTGGAAAAACTCTTAGACACATTGGCTTGGGCAAATAATTTATGAAAACAGCGTCAAAGGCAATCACAGCACCAACCAAAATTAAGAAACAGGGCCTATATTACATTAAAAGGCTTCTACACAGCCAAGAGAACAATTAACAGAGTGAACAGGCAACTACTGTTGCCTTGAGAGAAAAATACAAACCAGTGGCCAACATGTGATAATATTTTATAAGAATAATTAATGAATATTTTGTAAATAAAGATACATTTAGCTGCAATTTCCCATTTCCCCTTTGTATGGCGACTCTCTGAATGACTTTTAGGATGCCCTGTATTTGCAGACTATGTATCCAATGCTGAGTTGATAATCAGGATCTATAAAGAGCTCAACTAAATCAGCAAGAAACATATCAACTCTATAAAGAATTGAAATAAAGATATGAACAGAAGCTACTTAAAAGAAGATAGACTAATGGCCAATGAACATATGAAAAAAAATGCTCTAATCATCAGGGAAATGCAAAAACCAAAGCATGGCATCATTCCAGTTGGACTGGAAACTCAGCAGTAAGCAAACAGGCAGGGAATAATGGACAGGAGTGGGAGGAGGGACAAAGTCACTCACCTAATAGGTACAATGCTCACTCTCCACACCGGACATGAGAAGCCATACCTATTACCTTTTTTTTTTTTTTTTCTTTTTTGAGAGAGTCTCACTTTGTCACCCCTGGTAGAGTGCTGGGAAGTCATGGTTCAGAGCAACCTCACACTCGTAGGCTCAAGTGATCCTCTTGCCTCAGCCTGCCAACTAGCTGGAACTACAGGCACACACCACATATAACTTTGATTCAAAATATACAAGTGCAATATATTTAACCACAGCATTGTACCCCTATAATTTTATGAAATAAAAAAAAGATAAGATAAGATGGGAAAGAATATATTGGGGAGAAAAAGCCTCAGACAATATGTTAAGATTCCTCCATATTGAAAAAAGCCAATATGAAATTAAATATCTGAATCTGCCTTAATTGTGTAAATTTCATGAGCCATTCCCACATACTTGAACAGATTTGGAGAAGGCCAGCCTTCCAGATTGAGATTTTTTTCCTAGTAGAATGAAGAACAAATAAAGCAACAAAGGGTTCTAGGGCTTCAGCAAGAAGCTGATTACCATGGAAGAGCTCAAACTGGTAAATAGGACATTGTATTCAACTAGTCTGATAAAAATTAGAAAAGTCATAGGTTTAGCGCCCCTTGTGGCATTGCTTTGTTACATCAGAGAAAATAATCAAACAGAGGAGTTTGCTATAAATATTTAGAATATCATGGAGGGCTCAGTGCAAAACAAGGAAGGACAGGAGAAATGAGGAGCTAATTGATACAAGTGTAGAGGTGAAAGGAATTATTTATAATCAGAGGCACCTCCATTTAGGAAAATAATCAATAATTACATTATTGATCATTGAGTGCCCTGACCACAGAGGAATAGATAGGATGCAATGTGGGGTACAGAAAATTGTATGTAAAGACCAACTTAAATGTTACTTATGCCATGGGACAAGCTTTCTGCCTTCTAAATGCTTTGCATTTTAAATGAACTTTCATGATCCTACCTGTCATTCATATATAAAATGTATTCACTTTAACTCTATGCTCCATAGGAACATGCCTGGTTTCTCTTCTTTTTACTATTTCAGTCCTGGCATCGAGCACACATATTAGCACAAAACAAAATATTAACAAATATTTATTATTGAATGCCTACATACACTATACTCTGTGGAAAGCACAATGATGATACATCTTTAATCATATATTGTAACTAGACTAGTAATCAGCAAAATGAATTAGACAACACACATTTGTTAAACAAATAAATTAATGAAATAATGATTCAGATCCTTCATCTCTGCATAGGAAATGAATCACGCCTCCAAAGAGCTCTTTTATTAAATAAAATTGTGGGATGATTTATTTCCTGTTTTAAATGTCAACTCATCTTTCCTTTAGCCGTAGCTCTTTGTAGTCCGTCCAAGGATGAACTGAGGGAGAGAGACAAGTGCAAGAAAGAAATATAAATTTGTTCTTGTTGTTGTTGCTATCATCTATCATCTATCATCTTTGTGGGAGTAACAGGTAGGAAGATGAGATATCTTCTGGCATGAGATGCTTTTGCTATTTCTTCAGTAATGCTGTATCCCTCAGCATTGCCCACAAGCACCTGCCAAGGAGATGGAGAAGATTCAAATTTTACAGACTTTTTCCAGAAAGATCAAGTGCTGTTCAATCTTTGCCCACATGTGACTTCATTCAATTAGAGAACATATTATTATTTGCTTTCGACAAAAACAACAACAGCAACAAAAAATAGCCCAGTGCTGTGGCAGGCATCTGTACTCTCAGCTTCTTGGGAGGCTGTGGCAGCAGAACAGCTTAAGCCCAAGAGTTTGAGGTTGCTGTGAGCTGTAACTCTATGGTACTCCACCAAGGGTGACAAAGTAAGACTTTGTTGCAAAAAACCCCAGAAACAAACAAACAAAAACATTATATTAGATTACTTTTTGACTCACAAATTTCAATTATTTTTATAGGATTATCATTAGAATTCAATCATGAGATTTTTAGAGATATGCATTTCTTTATCATTCTTAAATCAGTAAACAAATTAATAAGTTTATAATTTAGTTTAGAGTGAAAGAGAATAGTTTGCATAGAAGGTCTCAAATAATGTATTATATTAAGAATGTATATTTTAAACTGACTATGGTCAGTCCTTACTATTATAACAAAATATCTTAACAGCAAATTTATTAAAATAAGAATGTGGGGGAGTCTTGACTGGAAAGGTTATTTCCAATACCATAAGTAATTGTATATAGAGTGGTTTTTGCCTGTAACCTATCTTCCTATCTTGGAGAAATTTTGAAAACACACAAAGACAACTCAATGGCAATTGGAACATTTTATTAGGTCTTAGTTTATATCAGATATTGCCATTGTTTGGGGACTGTATGATACAAGATGACCCTATTCCAGGAAGAATAGTTAAGTTTATTCTTTGTCTTTGTCTATTGCCCAAAAAGTAACACTTTTAATATTAGCTGGAATTTAACCATTTAATTAGGTGTTAATTTGCATTCCAGCTACCTCTAGATAACTGTATTCTTTTCAGGTTTAATGCCAGTACCAAATCTGCAGTATCTTTAGTCTCATAATCTCTATTGAATTGCCTCACTTATCTCCTTTTCTTTATAGAGTCTGTTTTTCAAATTTCACCATAAAAAAGATCTTTGCAGTCCACTGAATAGTTTTGAGATCACTATCTAATCATTTTCATATAATACAAACACACATTTCCATCCTGAGATTTTCTTTTGTTAGTGCCAGATTGAGAGTGGATGAAGGGCAGTGAGAACAGTGGGGTTCCTAATTGAGCCTCAGTGCTGTAAGATATAGGAAGGACTTGTGTAGTACAAAATATTTCCCAAATGAATCCTCCCATTACACACATACCTACTACAAAATTAAATTCTCCAGTACTATTTTCCCTCAATTAAGGTTGAGGCAGAAAATACATCCATGTTAAATGATCTAGTTATAACAATTTAATGATTAAGATAAATGCATCCATGCAAAATGTGTGCTTGCTCTCTCATTGTGGTTCATTATAGACTGGTTCATTATAAGTTGATGATTGTAATGGAATAAAAATAGACCCATTAAAGCAATAACCACAAATTTATAAAGTAGGGCACAGTTCATTTGCTCATACTGAATTGAGACTTAGTACAAAAAGTCAGGGCCTTCTAAAGTAGAATCCTTAACATATTAAGAGTTATAATTATTTTCTGGATCCTTAAAAAGATGAGGAAAAAACAGAGATGTTATTAAAATGGGTGTAAACACAAGGAAACATTCAAGGTATAGGATTGGGGGATTTTCTTCCTCTTATTTTTTATTTTTAACTTGTGAACTCTCCACATTACCTCAATCATCGATAACAATCTGTAATTTAAAAGGTCTATTATGATGACTGCTAATATTTGTAATATCCTATTTGGAAAATAAATTCAACTAAATTTCAATTTGAATTTTAAAATTCAATTAAATTCAATTTCTCAGGTATATCTATGACACATTGAGCTATATAATATAAACAATAACATTACTTACATTTAACATCAGAAAACTCAGGTTGAGAGAAATTAATTAATTTGCCTAAATTAAAAGAAGTATTAACAGAAGGACTTAAGGCTCAGAATCAGGAATGACCTAGAAAATCTCATTTATTTTTCTCCTACAGCACTCTCCATGTATAGGTAGTATAGATGGTAACAGAAATGCATATAAAAATGAGTACATCACTTAAAATATGATGTTCCTTTTGCCTATCTTCACAGCCTAGATTATATTATTTAGGTTGTCTTTTATCTCAAAAATATTGCAGGTCTGGTTCCCGACTACAATAGAAGCAAATATTGAAATATAAAAGTCGCACAATATTCATTATTTCCAAGATCATGTACAAATTATGTTTATATTGCACTGTAGCCTATTAAGTATGTAATATTATTACATTTAGGCTTTTGTTGAAGAGAATGGCCTCATGTGATTCAAGCAGGACCGCTAAAACTTTCTCCCTATGGTCAACAAGGCCATTTTGTTTTTTTTTTTTTTTTTTTTTGAGACAGAGCCTCAAGCTGTCACCCTGGATAGAGTGCTGTGGCATCACAGCTCACAGCAACCTCCAATTCCTGGGCTCAAGCGAGTCTCTTGCCTCTGCCTCCCAAGTAGCTGGGACTGCGGGCGCCCGCCACAATGCCCGGCCATTTTTTGATTGCAGCCGTCATTGTTGTTTGGCGGCCCGGGCTGGATTCGAACCCGCCAGCTCAGGTGTACGTGGCTGGCGACTTTGCCTGTTGAGCCACAGGCGCCGAGCCGAGCAAATCTTTCTCTCCGTGTGCATGCACACGCATGTGAGAGACACAAAGAAAGCATTAGCGAATCTTCTGATATTTATCTTTCTTCTGTCTACAGATCTCTGGACATTGATGCCCCTGGTGTTCAGAATGGTGATCAGAAGAGACTTGATTTTATGCTTCATAAAAGAGGGAGAGATCAAGGAAATACATCCCACAAAAGTCTAATCAAACAAAAAGAGTATACAGGAAGTCCTGAGTAGCCAGAGCTTTAAGGCTTCATTCTCCTCAAACTGATTCACCTTTGCAACTGCTAACTTCTGTGTGCAGCATCTACTGATGTCCGCGTGCCCCACCTTGGGCGCTCTGAGACAAGCAGACAGAGCTCTCAGCTGCTATCCCAGGGAATAAAAGGCAGGGGGCTTCCATAGGCTTGGGGGTCCTGAGGACAGAGGCTAGAAATGGTCACAAGGGTAAAGACAAGCAAGGCCAAGGTCCCACCTACCAGGCCGGCCCATGCCAATCTTCTCCAGGTCCTCATTCTTGACATACTCAAAGTGGGACAGGCGGGTAACATTGAGGTCATCGCGGAGCCGTAGGAAGTACTGTTGTAGCTGCACCTCGGACAACAGCTCCAGCAGCCAGCCCGTGCCCTCCTCCGGCTGCATGCTGCTGCTGCCCAGCCTCTGTGGGGAGGGAAAAATGGCTCAGGGACCAGGGATGCCAGAGAGAACAGCAGCTTTGCCCCTGAGTGCCACATCCTACTACATCACTGCCTGGAAAGACTCAAACCACCTTGTTGTTCCCCAAAAACAGCTGTATAGAACACCCTATACCTGCTTTTCCATTCCTGCCAGCCACAAGGGTAGAATTAGGGCAGCAACCCTGGGATATACCTCTGGCCATAAAGTCAGGAATCAGGGTCTCACACCTAAAATCTGCAGCCGAAAGACCTGAAGTTTCCAGGGGTCATAGCCCTTTGAAATCTCATGAAAACAATTGTCTCTCCATGAAAACAGCCACATTCTTATTCCTGAAGTCTTAATAAAATGTTTTCGGGGGTACTGTGCCCCTTACATCCACCTAGGGGCTTATCACATCTGACAGACCCCACAGAAAGATCCTGGGATCAAATGAGCTCTAAGCTAAGTTCCTCCCAAAGGTCGACATTACCACAGCCTCTTCCATAGGTCCGAAGACCACTCCACAGTCACCACCCAAGCACCTGCAGGGCCACATCGAGTCTACGAGAAGAGAGAAGGGCAAGGACTAGAATAGATTTTTAGACACCCCAGTCACTGAGTTCTCCTCCTGTCAATGGCTGTCACAAGAGACTGACAATTTATATGTGAAATCTTGCCATTAACATTTGTTTTTTGGGCTCGGTGCCTGTGGCTCAACGGGCTAAGGCGCCAGCCATGTACACCTAAGCTGGTGGGTTCGAATCCAGCCCGGGCCCGCCAAACAACGATGGCTGCAACCTAAAAATGGCCGGGCGCTGTGGCGGGCGCCTGTAGTCCCAGCTACTTGGGAGGCGGAGGCAGGAGACACGCTTGAGCCCAGGAATTGGAGGTTGCTGTGAGCTGTGATGCCACAGCACTCTATCCAGGGTGACAGCTTGAGGCTCTGTCTCAAAAAAAAAAATAAAAAAAATATTTTTTTTGGAAAGGTAATAAAATATACAAAGATACACAGGGACCATAGTCTCATTCCTTCCCCTACTGTCCAGCTTCCTAGCTCTTGTCCCTGAAGCCAGTTACCAATAATGTCTTTCACATAACCCTTTCAGGTTTTGTTTTTTCCCTCCACACAAAGAGTACCACGATATTCATACCATTCTGTTCCCTATGTTTTTGTTTTTTTGAGACACAGTCTCAGTTTGTCACCCTTCGTAGAGGGCTGTGGCATCATAGCTCACAGCAACCTCAAACTCTTGGGCTCAAGTTAATTCTCTTGCTTCAGCCTCCCAAGTAGCTGGGACTACAGGCTCCCGCCACAATGCCTGGCTATTTTTAGAGATGGGGTCTCGCTCTTAGTCAGGCTGGTCTCAAACTTGTAAGCTCAAGCAATCCACCTGCTTTGGCCTCCCAGAGTGCTAGAATTACAGGTGTGAGCCACTGCACCCAGCCTCCTCATTTTCACTTAACATTCTTTCTCCGACTCTAACCCTATCTACTTTTTGTTCAACTCTGAAACTACAGACACCACGTAGTGCCAGCCAAAAACACATCTGCAGGCCACCATCAGCCAATGGGTTGATTAAGCTAGGTTGATTAGGGTTGATTAGTATAGTCACTCATTGAGTGAGTGATCTCTGACCTATACTCTCTTGGGTCCAGAGAAAGAGGTCAGTGGTACCTCAAAATTAAGTAGATGGGACACCAACCCTGTCCAAGTTGAGGGCTTGACCAGACCACGCCAGCCCCTGACCCATGCTCAATCCCCAATGAGAAAGGCAGGCAAGAGGGACAAGGCCAGCTGCTCGGCTAGGGGCCAAGTGACGTGCCCCCACCCTTGCCCATCTCCGAGGTGGTCTCATCCGCAGCTCTCATCACAATGAGATGTATGAAGAGAAGCAGGCACTTACAGCCCAGCCCAGCCCAGCATGAGCCACTGGGCCTGCCAGCACAGTGCCAGTTCAGACTTTCCCAGGCAGTTCAGGCGAAAACAAAAGAGTAATGGGGGTGAGAAACCCTCAGTTCAAATCCGGGCTCTTCCACCAAGGCGGCTGGCCAGGCGGAGGTGGTTTCCAAACGTTAAACTGTAACCCTTTATTTGCACAGTTCTCATGAGGGCTGCACAGCCCCCCAGGGGACACTTCTGGTTGTCTCAATGTTGGTGACGGGGGCAGGAGTGACATTTAGTGGGTGAATGAGGAACAGGAGCATGAGTTATCCTACAACACACAGCATGGTCTCACATACTGTTCTAAATCCCACACAGCTCAATTTGTGCAGGTGAAAAAATTGTTTATAATCATCCAGACCTGGATTCTAATCCCACTTCCCATATGAACAAGAGCATGTGTGTGCTTTGGTAGCTTTAATATACACTGAATTTTCCTGGAATGGAACTACTGTATAAACTGAGGGAAAACTGGATTTTGCTTTATTCAGAATAGAGCAAATGTCTACTATTTGAAAAAGGGAAGCACCCTCACCCTTGTGTTTCAAAACTCCCCTCAGTTGGCACTTGAGCGTTGCCTTCATGGTGGTTCTACCTGAAGTCTTGGGATCCGACTACTCCACTATGCCATCTAACATACAGACACATCGGAGTACATAAAGTGTTTGAAATTACTCTCCTTTTATTTCTTTTACATTATAGTTGGCATCACGTTGTCTGGATGACTACATACACACATGTTAACACAGAGTAAACAAATTATATTTCTATTAGTTTTAAGAAGAGTAGCAATAAAAGCAATACCTAACACTTTGACTATATTCACTATATTCCAGGCACAAGTCTAAGCATTCAGCTGTATTAACTCATTCATCCTCGACAAAATCATGTTTACAAAAAGTTTTAAGAGGACAGGGCATTGCCGCTTTCCAGAAGAAAGCCCAGGGTTGCACTGTGAAAATCACTGGCCAGGCAGGGCCACCCAGCATTCCCACCATTGCTACCCTGTGCCTGCAGCAAAGTGACTGCACCCCTACAAGGCTCAGCCTCAAGGTGGGGTTCCTCACTCCCACCAAGGCAAGCAGTCTATAGGCTCCTTCCTCTCCTTCCCTACCCCCGCAAGTTCCAGGGCTCCAGGCTCCCCATTCCTGGCTTCCTCTTGGCTCCTGAAAACAGCTCAAAGCCAGGCTCCAGGTGGTCAAAGCTGGGGGAGAGCCAGCAGCCCCACCCCGAAGCTACTCAGAAAGTACAGCCGGCCTGTTCCCTTTTCCTAAAGCACCAGCTAGCAAACGTGTCTGCTCAGCTGCATACTCCTCTCCCTGTTCCTGGCTCCAGGGACAGGGCTGCTCTGTACAGGGGGAGTGTGTGGTAAGACTGTGAACAACACTGAGATCCTCCTAAGGAAAGGAGTCAAGAGTCCCAGTCCTGTCTCTACTGCTAGGCCCAGGGTAACCCCAGAAAGGTCACCCTTTACTTCCAGGCTCCCCAGGCCTGCCTTCTTCTTGGCTCCTTTAGCCCGAGTTTCTCTGTGAAGCACAGAGTGTGGCAACAGCTCTCCCCAGCTCAGTCAGTCTCTAATTCTCCATGTGCCTGGCCCCCAGCACAGTGGGAATCTGCACACCTGCATATGCCATGCAAGCACACCTGACCTGGCTTACACACAGGCCAACAAGAATGATGCAGTAACCAGAGGGGAAAGGCCACCTGGCCCAGACCTTCCAGTCAAGCCCTCATTGGAGATGTCCCTCAGCCATTCATAGTCCCTGGCCATCCTGGCCCCTGCTGCCAGCCCACCACTCACTGTGTAAAGACGTCTCCGCAGTCTGGCCAGGAGAGGAAAGGAGAGCTCTAGGCCAGGGAACCGACGTGCTGCCGGCATCTCCACGGAGCTGGAGCCCCTGAGCAGACCACTGGGGCTTTGGTCCAGGAAGCAGGTAAGAGGGGGCCTCAGCTTCTGAGTTTCACACCCCAAAAGGGAACTTGGTTTGTCTCCTAGGACAGACCCCCAAATCCCACTCTGGTGGTGGGAAATGGGACAGAAGAACTGGGTAGGCCCCTCTGCTCTGCTGCAAGCCCAGCTGGGTATCTACAGCTGGCCAGTCTGGCAAGGAAGCAGCTTAGCTCTTCTCCTCTGGCTGCAGCCTGGGTCCTCTGTCCTGTTTCTGTGTCTTCTCTCCAGTGCAATGGTCACAGCTCCAGCCCTACTCTCTGGCTTCCCCACCCATCTGCCCGCCCTCCCCCTCCCTTCCTCCCTCCTCCCTCCCTTTCTCCCCAGCTGAGCAGCTCTGACACTGGCTGAAAAAGGACCTTTTCTGAATCACTGCCAAGAGGGCAGCAGGAATGGGGGGGACTCTTCCTTCCAGCCACCCGCACCAGCCCCCCTGCCTCCTCATACACAGGCCCCCTGTCTCTGCCTCTGCCCCAGCTCTCACAGTTGCAGACAACTCCTGAGATTTTAGGGTGGGGGCTATGTGAATCAAACAGCATGTACAAAGGGGCACTGCAGGCCCCCATACACAAGGCTTGTGTGGGGATACGGGGACTAGAACACAACCTGAGTTGGGGTCTAGGATCTCAGTAAGTCTTCCCTGGACCCTGTAGGCAGACCCCTCAGAGACCCTCCCCCCAACCCCCAGTCCCAGCCTTGGCTGAGCGTCTCCTGGCTCAGACCCTAATGTGGCCCTGTTACCCTGGTGCCCGACGGAAATAGGAGGCCGGCAGCCTGCCAGAGCGGGGCAGTCCAGCCAAGAGCAAGGGTGGGGTGGAGGGGTGAGTATCTCCACCCCTTACCCTGGGGTTGCCTTGTTTGCTGCCCACAGTCTCTGGCTACCCAAACCAGCTGTCCAAGGTACAAAACCCCCTCAAAACAAACATGCTCAACACCTTTGCTGGGTGCCCTCAGCCCAAAGCTATAGGATCCCAGGCAGTAAGATGTCTCTTGCATAGCACCCACACACACAATGGCCTCCACTTAAGGGGACTGGAGACTGTCCACCAAGTCCCCACGGGCCCCCACGTTCCTAGAACTGACAAATGATCCCGCTGCCCTTACTCAAAGGGCGCCAGCTGCTCTTATACCCCCCCTCCACTACAGCCCCCAGACACACCTGACAGCTGCAGGAAGTTCTCTCCAGCTCCTCCACTCCCCCCACCAGGCTGTGCCTAGGGAGCCCCTGTTTCTTGCACACTGCTTTCTTGTCCCTGTCCAGCTGGCCACCAGCTCAGGGAGCCCCAGCTGGCTGAAGGGGCAGGCAGCTGCGGTGAGAGCGTTTTGGGGGTTCAGCATACCAGGTTCTCTTTCCAGGCCCTCTCCCAGTGCTTAACCTCCCTGGGGATACCTGCAGGGACAGATAAATCCTGGTCTGACCCCGAGGGTTAGGAGAACACCCCTAGTATCAATCCCCTCTTCCCAACCCCTATCATCTCCATCATCTCCCATCCAAAGCTTGTGAAGACAGCCAGTTGCAGCATCCCTTCAGCCCAAGGGCTGAGGGCAGAGCTAACGTACAAGACAAGGTCAGGTCAAAGTTATGCAGGAGTGGACTTTTCCCCAAATCCTGGCAGACTACACCCTCAGATCAGAGACGCCTAAAGCCTACCCCGGCACCAGGCACCACATGAAGGAGACCTGAGGTCAGGAGACAATTTAAGGGTTACTCCTTCTACTGCAAGATGGGGCTGCTGGGTTAGAATGGCCAGATTAAAAGCTAGCTACCCCAGAAAAGATGTGACCCAAAGCCACCAGAACCCCGTATCTGACCCTTCCTTGCATGTCCATTAAGAACAAGCCTTCACCGCTTCCCCAGCAATCCAGCATGGGAGGCTGTGAGAAGTGAAATATATGAGAGTCAGAGTGGGGCGGTTGCTGGGCCCCTTCTCCCTCTGTCCAGGAAAAACAGCCCCAACCTTTCTCCCCCAACTCTCCCTGCTATATCCTCCTTTCTCCTGTCAGCTACCGCCCTCTGCCGGCCAGGAGAGAAAGTGCTTGCGCTCCAAAGAGAAGGGAAGCGGCCCATCAATACGGTGACCATATTTTCCAAAGCAAATGGACATATGGCTTAATACACATATTTGAAAGGCCAGTAAATGAGAATGTCCAGGGCACAGGGACTCAACTGTCATAAAAGATGAATCCAAATCCTAGCAGTGTTTCCTGGGCTCCCATGGAGCATTTAAGAATGCCCAAAGGGCAGTTTATTTGGGTCCCAGGGGGCTCCTACACACTAGGCAGATGCTTGCATCACTAATTGACCACCGCTGAAAGCCCTGTTCCCACCACACCACCACACACACCCCACTCTTCACCCAATCTCCTAGCCCCAGGGCCCTGTCCCCGGGCAGACCCACAAGCACAGATGCCACTCACTCCTGAGAGGCTGGTGCAAAGGGCATGGCTGGGCCCTCAGCTCACAGGCAGACAACCGAGTCTGGGCCCCAGGTACCTGGCTGTGCCCTAGTGTCGCCCCCATTACCTGCTGTCCCTCCTCGCCCCCAGCCAGGCGCTGGTAAGCTGATCTCTCCCCCATGGAGCCCAAACTCCCGGTGGCAGTTCTGTCAGGACGGGAAGCAGCACCGGCCGCAGCCCCCGCCCCTCCAGCGGCACCGGCAGTGGCAGCGTCACTGCCCTGCGTCCTGCGGAGCCGGGCCTCAAGCATCCTCCAGGAGGGCAGGGGCCGCTAATGCACCTCAGCGCCTGGGAGGGCCTGGTCCATGACCCTGAACCCTACAGCCTCACACCGCCACCAGCTGCCAGTCAGCCCGGTGGCCACGCCCTCTCCTCCTCCGAGCCTGCGGCAGTCCCACCCCCAACCCCATCCCCACTCTGCTGGCCTCGCTGCAGCGCTGATCCCACCCCTTCTCCAACCGGGAAAGAAGCAGAGAGGAGGGCTGTGCCAGCCAGGGGCTGACCCCCATAGAAAGCCAGGGCGGGGCTCCACCTTGGCTGACCGTGTAGCCAAAGCTCTACTCTGCCCTAGACACACCTCCAGAACCCCAAAGCTCTAGGGCCACCAACTAGGGCCTTGGGGATTCAAAAGCCCCCCAGATTCCATGATATGGCGTTCACTTAAGAAGCCACAGAAGAAAAGTCTCTGTCCTGACTCAACCCCTCCTATCAGATATCCCAGGGCCTAAGTCTATCCCTACCACTCTTACCTACCCCAGCTTCCACCCTGCTCCAAGAATGCAAGGTGCCTACCTGCCGCTCCTCCCCACACCCTGCACCCCACAGCTCCACACTCTCCTCACCCAGCCATAGACACCAGGCCTCCCCGCACTCAAGGGAGACAGGAGAATCTGCTTATCCCGCAGCCCATCAGCCCAGCTAGACTTGACAGAGGTGTGCCCCTGGAAGAATGGGGTGGGCCAGGTGGGCCAGCATACTGGGGCTGACCTCTCTGACTTCAGAGGACTCACTCCAGTGCCCCGCTGGAGGAGCCGCTCCAATGTGTGCCTACGCATGGTTAGCCTCACCCAGCACTGAGGTGAGGCCATTGCCAATGCTAGAAGTCCCACTGCAGAGGCTCCTCCTCTCCTCTAGCCCCCAGGGCCCCAAGGTGACATATGCACACCCTCTCATTCTGATGGCATCTGAAGCATCCACTGACTCCTTAGTGCCAGGTATTTAGGGGCTGAGCTTAGGGCACCTTCACCCTTCCCTGGGTTGGGCAGAGAAGGGAGAGGTACTACCCCCTCCACACTCAGCTTCCAGGTTGAGGAAAGAGACCCCAGGAGGGCACTGGGTAAGTGGTCATAAGGCCCACTCTCCTCACACAGTCCCTTCTCCACCTTGAAGCTAGGGGGGATGAGTTTGCCACGGAGGGGCTACAGGACACCTGGTCTATTCTAGGCAGAAGCTCCTCCATATCTTACTGCAGCTAAGGCAGAAACTAGTCTTGGGAGCAGCTGCAAGAACCCAAAGTCAAGAAGCTGTAGAAAGCAGGGCTGAAACTGCCAGGCCCTGGTTGGATGTAGGGTGTGATCCAAACCATTCCTCCTTCCTGCTTTCTCCCTGCCTCATCCCTCCCCAAATCTCCTCTCTCTCAACACGCGCCTACTTTAAGACATGCACAGGATCCCAACTATCTCCAGGATTTGGAGAAACCCTCACATGTACTCCCCTCTGGTCCTCACTTGCCCCTTTGTCTCTTCATACCACGTGGCTAAAAGGCAGCTAAGAGAGGCTGGGCACCAGCCCGCGGCTGCTGCGTGCTCCCTTCTCCCCAGCCTCCCCAACAGCATCAGTCAAGTGACAAATCCATGCTGAGGAGCAGACATGACATGTAATTTCCGGCCAAGAGGATTTTTCTGAACCAATCTACCGTATTCTCGGGAATATACGCTAACCCTGCCTTCAAGCTGGCCTTCTCCCATCCCCTCCTCCCTCTTCTCCAAGCCTTGGAGGAAAAACTACAGAGAAGGACAAGGGGGTTACAGCACCTCTCTTTGCCAGAGGAGTATCTCGCCTCCATATGTGAGTCCCACTAAGTCCTGGCAGCCTCAAGTCACCCCCGTGTACAGTGCTCATGCTTCTAGCACAAAGCCAGCCAGGTTAGCCTTAGAACCTCATACCAGCAAGAGGTGTACCCGGCAATCCCACACCTCAGGTCAGCCTGGGTCTGACATCACACTGGTCTGGAGAGGAGGCTGGCCAGACACCAGGAAAGAGAAGGGAGTGATCCCCACACGCGCCATGGCTGTCCATACCCTCTCCAGCTCCAAGACAAGCAGGGCCCACTCCCCCACTGGGGAGCTCAGCAGCCAAGGTCCTAACACTGACCCACAGGTTGAGGCCAGTCCTGAAGCCTCTTTACCCTTCTTAACTGTCGGTGTTTCCTAAGACTTTTGAACACAGACGTCCTTCTCTTCTCAAAGGATGTTCTACTCCCTGGGGGTCACATCCTCTCCTCTCCAGGGTCATATTACCACTATGTGCTGTCTGTCTCCATTCCTGAGTTCCTGTGGCTCTAGACCCCTACTTCCAGACGTTTATAGGGCAGTTCCACCAGGTACCTCAAACTGCACAACCAAACAGGGCTCATCATCCTCCCCTTAAACTCTGCTCATCCATGCTTGTCTCCTGACTGAAAACATCACAAGCCAACATCAGCCACTTCCACTGAAGACCACACCCGCTGCCCCTCCCTCCTCCACCAGACATGCCAGATCACTGTTGCTTCAGCCTCCTCAGTATTCCTCCCATCAACACCATCGAGATCAGAAGTCAAGCAGACCTGGGCTGAAAGCTTGGCCCCATCACTTTCTAGCTGAGCAACTCTGGGGTCACTCACTTAACCTCTAAGCCTCCATGTCCTCATTTGTGAAGTGATGATTTAATAGAGCTGTTATGAAGAGTCAATGAGAATAATGACTAGCATACTCAGCACAGCACCTGGCGGATGGATGCCTATTGTTATTATTGCCATCTGATCACAGACCTCATGTCCCTCCCCTGCCTGTATCCTCAATGAGTCAAATCCCCTGTTGCCACACAGGCCCTCTAGGATCTACTCCTTGCCTATTTCTTCACCTCCATCTCTTTCAAATATTTGCCATTCCCTAAACACACCTGCTCTTTCATTTTAATGTCTCCGAGCTATTTTTGTCTGTGACACACCTTCTCTGTATCTACACATGATGAACTCCTATGTACTCAACACACACATCACAGGCCATTTCTGTAAATTCCCACTTCCTATCCCAAATGGTAATTTCTTCCATACTCTAATGTTGTTTTGTTGAAGAAATGCTTGAAAGTAAGAGTTGTATACACACATACTAATTCATGTGGAAAACAGCCAAAAGAATTTTTAAAAATTAAATTATCTGGCTCAGCGCCCGTAGCACAGTGGTTACGGTGCCAGCCACATACACCGAGGCTGGCGGGTTCGAACCCAACCTGGGCCAGCTAAACAACTGCAACAAAAAAATAGCCAGGCGTTGTGGCGGGCGCCTATAGTCCCAGCTATTCAGGAGGCTGAGGCAAGGGGATCACTTAAGCCCAAGAGTTTGAGGTTGCTGTGAGCTGTGACACCACAGCACTCTACCAAGGGTGACAAAGTGAGCCTGTGTCTCAAAAAGAAAAAAAAAAAAAAATCTAGATCTGGTTTCAGAATTGAAGTGCCAGACACAGATCGGAGAAAACGCCAGAACTTGGGGAGACTTTAGAATTGAGCTGAAGCCAAGGACAAGTATGCCCTGCAAAAGAGAAGCAAAGAGAAGAAGCCAGATGAGTCGTCCCTCCTACAGTCCCATGCAGTTACACACACTCTCATCCAGGCGTTTATGAAAGACCCTTACCCTGGGATTGAGAGCAGAGAACAACCTGTGGAAGAAACTGGGGTTCCAGAGTCAAGAGCCCGAATTTGGGGCTCGGCGCCTGTGGCTCAAGCAGCTAAGGAGCCAGCCACGTACACCTGAGCTGGCGGGTTCGAATCCAGGCCAGGCGCGCCAAAGAACAATGACGGCTGCAACCAAAAAAAATGGCCGGGCGTTGTGGCGGGCGCCTGTAGTCCCAGCTACTTGGGAGGCGGAGGCAAGAGACTGGCTTGAGCCCAGGAGTTGGAAGTTGCTGTGAGCTGTGATGCCATAGCACTCTACCCAGGGTGACAGCTTGAGGCTCTGTCTCAAAAAAAAAAAACGAGTCCAAATTTGGTTTTAAAATCAAAGGTCTAAATACCATTCCCACAGAAGAAAAAGAGAACATGGTAAATACTCAGAACAAGACAAGGACAAAGATCTCTGAGGGAGATCAAGGTATAGAAGATTTGTTTTTATTTTTTTGAGACAGTCTCACTTTGTCATCCTCATAGAGTGCCGTAGTGTCATAGCTCACAGCAACCTCAAACTCTTGGGCTTAAATGATTCTCTTGCCTCAGCCTCCCAAATAATTGGGACTACAGGTGCCTGCCCAGCTATTTTTAGAGATGGGCTTTTGTTCTTGCTAAAGCTGGTCTTGAACCCGTAAGCTCAGGTGATCCACCCACCTTGGCCTCCCAGAGTGCTAGGATTACAGGCGTGAGCCACCTCGCCCAGCCTTATTTCTTTCTTTTTTTTTTCCTTTGAGACAGAGTCTCACTATGTCGCCCTCGGTAGAGTGCTGTTGTGTCACAGCTCACAGCAACCTCCACAGCTCTTGGGCTTAGGCGATTCTCTTGCCTCAGCCTCCCAAGTAACTGGGACTAAAGGTACCCGCCACAACGCCCAGCTATTTTTTTTTTTTTTTTTGGTTGTAGTTGTCATTGTTGTTTGGCAGGCCCAGGCTGGGTTGGAACCTGCCAGCTCCAGTGTACATGGCTGGCACCCTAGCCGCTGAGCTACAGGCTCTGAGACCCTTATTTTATTTCTTACAAGCTACAGAAGATAACAGACAGCATAGCATATTTTATGTCATCAACTTGGCCCCCAAATCTCTCCCATCGTCCTTCTGGGAATCTATCCTTCTCCTATAACTGCAGGGTAAGCCTTCTGGAGCTTGCAAAGGGCTTCATGAGGCAGACTCAGACACTACAGGCACCACATGCTCCACTGACCTGGACTGTATCCAGTGTTCAGCAGACTTCAAGACAATAAAAATAAACTTAGTAATAATCCTTTTCTCAGTCAAAAGAAAAAGAGCCTGGCATGAGACCTGGTCAAGAGCATTTGCTAAAAAGGCATTCAGCCTCTGTAATGAACACTGGACAAAGGTGGCCTGCCTCCTTTCCTATGAGCTGCTGCCACCTTACTTTCCCAGGGGATGTCAAGAACAAGCCTGGCTGTCTTCCCTCTACCCCTGGTTTAGCTCCTCTCCATTATTTCTAATCCAGAGAAGCTAGTACCTTCACAGGAAGAAGGGCAATCAATCTCATTACAGCCACTCCTGTCCCAGAACCGCTAAGCTACTTAGCTCCCACAAAGCCATGTCAGACCCAGGGACACTCAGCCAGTCCCTCAAGCAGCGGGAGAGCTTTGAATCATACTTCACAAAAGTGTCTTCAGCCAAACTGTGGAGGGAGGGCTGGTGAAGGATGCCGTAGAGACTGGTGGGAAGGGGGCCTGAGATTGTCGGGCATCCCAACTGAGAGGAATGATCCAGGGGAGTGCCAGGGTGGGAAGGGAGGGAAGGAAAAGGATCTGAGCAAAGAACACGACAAAGCCCACAATGAATTCCCCACCTGTATTGAGTTGACCTTGAAACTACTGAGAAGCTTTTCTTGCTCCAACAGCTAAAAAGTCAGTGTGCCAACACCAACACCCAGGGCCAGGACACTGAGAGCCCTGATGCACTCCTGGAGCATCCCTCCTCCGCACACAAACACCAGCAGTGTGTGACAGAGGATAAATTCCTGCGGCTGTCTAGGTCTTATTCCCATGCACACCACGCATGCCCCAGTGTCAGGGCTGGGATGCCACGAAATGCAGAGCTGCCTCTCACCGACTGTCCAGTTATTGTCATGACACCAAGGCCCAACAGTGACCCTTGGGAAGGGGGATGGCTGATGGGAAGAAGGATGCACTCCAGCTCCCAGCAGCCAGCCACTCCCAGAGCCCTTTCAGGGCTGGGCAGAGGCTGCTCAACTGGCCCCCCTGCCTGTGGACAGCTCAGGCCTCACCCCACCCCCTCAGCAAGAGCCCTGAGCTGAAGGGGCCTATTGTTGGGCCCTGGAGGTGGGGTGGGGAAAGGAACAGTGGTGAGGAGATGCCAGAGCTATGATTTGTAGAACATTTACTCTGCAAGATGCACTCATCCCCTTGGAACCCTGCAAGATGCTGCTCATCCCCTTGGAACCCTGCCCACACCCAAGCCCCAGGAGCTAGAAACATATAATCTAGGGCAGGATGGAGGGCCCAGGAAAGTCAGGGAGTGACAGAAATGCCAGGGGCTCCATGACAGACACCTTAAATCTTCTGAATCCTGCCTGCCCACTTAACAACAAAGAAACTGAGACCCTGAAAAGGAAAGGGGCTTGGCTAGTCCAAGGCATTAGGAAGCTATTGCAGGGGGAATGGATCCCTAGTAGCTGCGAGAGAGCAAAATGTTCAGGGTGATAATGATTCTCTACTGGCCATGGAGGAGCAGCCCTGCCAAAGTCATGGACCGGTGAAGGTCAAGGGCACTCGCCTCATTAGCAGACGCAGCATACAAGGGTCAGACAGCGACAAGAAGAAACCAGTGTTGTCACACAGGGCTAAGGGCACCAGCTGGGGCTCCCAGGAAAAACAGCTGCTCGCCCCTCCCCCTCTTCAGTTACTCTCTAGGTACCTGCTACCTGCTGGAGGTTCAGGGGGATGAGAGTCGGGGTCTGGGTTCTCGAGAACATACTATGCATAAGCTTTTGACCAAATGCCTTATTTTCATTGACTAACTGAAAACTCTCCTACTACCCTAGGTTATCCCCATGAGGAAAATGAAGCTTGGGAAAGGTGACTAGGCTCACCCATAAAAAGGGGAAGCCAGAATTCAGTCCATATGTGACTGTATGTTAAATTGCTTGGCTCAAGGATGTAGGCCCATGGAAAGCACAGTTTAAGTCTTATATCCTGCATCAGACTTGCTAAATATATACCACATTATTCATCATCGCTAAACGAATTTATGGATTTCGTGAGGAAGTCTTAAGAGGGGGTGGAGTTCCAGAAAAAGACACTGGACTATGCCCACACACAGAGCTTCATCCCTTCCTGAAAGCCCACCAAAACTACAATCAAAAAAGAGAATTTTTTTTGAACAACGTAAGTCCCTAAGGATGGGGAGGATAGAGGAGACATCCACAAGAAAACTTCGGAAGCTGGGAAACAAGATAGGTCAGTGACAAAGAGAGGAAACCTGAGAAAATCAGGAATCCCAAGATGAGAGGCACTTAACTACCCCACAAAATCTTCAAAAGGCCTAGAACCAGCAGCCCCAGAAACCTGTAGAAGAGGTTGTCTGAAGGGAAATGCTAAAAATGCTAAAATACAGAGAATTAGTCAAAAGCTATTTAAGAAACAAGAAAGACCCCTAGATTCCCTCCCCAACACAAAGCTACCAGCCCCACCACCCGCCTGCAAAAGACAAGAGATTTCCCTGGAAAAGATAAATGCAAGGATAGAAGGTCTCTGTACAGTGACACAACAAGGTTGGCTGAGAGCAAAAGGTGACACCCCAAAGACGGCATATACAACACATGTCAAGATCCCAGTTCCCTTCTCTACCTGCTCCCATGGAGCAGGGCCTCCACCTCCCAGCAGGAGACTTTTCGACTAACTCTGATCAGAGTAAAGAAAGATATAAAGATACCAGCATTAAAGGTTCCTAACAAATGGCATGTCCAAGTCATCATACAAAGCTCAGTCCAACATGGCCACCCAGTGCTGTAAGCTCCCTCCCTTAATAAAGAGCAGATAACAAAAAAATTCCCAGACTCCCACATGGGAAAAAGAGAATAGACCACGCAGAAAAAAGCAACTAAGAGGAAACTCTGCAGAACAAGATTCCCAACAGAAAACTCTCATCAATTTCCTCAGAAAGATAAAATGTTGTATTCACAAAATAAGAACAGGATTTAAAAAAAAAAATGGGGGTCCAAAAATTACAAACAAAACAGAAGACACAAAAAATTCAACAGATCCACCCCCACTGCACCAAGCACAGCTCAGCCCACAGCAGGTGCTGATAAATATCTGTTGCAGGGATAAATGAGGTACAGATTACAGTTTCTTGAACTTGAATATATACACAGATCACCCGGGATCTTGTTAAAATGCAGATTCTGATCTCACAGACATGGAGTGGGGTCTAAGAGTCTGCATTTCTTTTTGTTGAGGCTGTTGTTTGAGACAAGGTCTTGCTCTGTTGCCCAGACTAGAGTACAGTGGTACAACTATTGCTCACAACAGCCTAGTTGAAACTAGTGGGCTCAAGAAATCCTCGTGTCTCAGTCTCCTGAGTAGCTGGAACTACTGGCACATGCCACCACACCCAGCTTTTCTTTTTTTATTTTTTTGTAGAGATGGAACTCACTGTGTTGCCCAGGGTACTCTTGAACTGTGCTTTTGCCTCAGCTCCCAAAAGTAAGACAAGTACTACATTGGTTATAACGTTATTTATATATATATATATTGTTGGATTCTATTTGCTGAGGAATTTATTAAGAATCTTTGCATCTGGCTCGGCGCCTGTGGCTCAACGGGCTAAGGTGCCAGCCATGTACACCTGAGCTGGTGGGTTTGAATCCAGCTGTGATGCCAAGGTACTCTATCCAGGGTGACAGCTTGAAGCTCTGTCTCAAAAAAAAAAAATTGAGCTCTTCAGAGAATACTTAAGATCGTCCATTCTTGGGCGGCGCCTGTGGCTCACTGGGTAAGGTGTCAGTCCCATATACTGAGGATGGCGGGTTCAAACCCAGCTCCAGCCAAACTGCAACAAAAACATAGCCAGGCATTGTGGCAGGTGCCTATAGTCCCAGCTACTCAGGAGGCTGAGGCAAGAGAATGGCCTAAGCCCAGGGGTTGGAGGTTGCTGTGAGCTGTGAGACTCCACGGCACTCTACCCAGGGCAATAAAGTGAGACTCTGTTTCTAAAAAAAAAAGGAAAAAAAAAGGATGGTCCATTCTTACTGCATAACAAAAAAACTTTAAGGATAACTTTAACATCTTTTCCTGTATCTTTTTCTTTTTTCTTTTTTGAGACAGAGTCTCACTATGTCACCCTTGGTAGAGTGCTGTAAAATCACAGCTCACAGCAACGTCAAACTCTTGTACTTAAGCGATTCTCTTGCCTCAGCCTCCCAAGTAGCTGGGACTACAGGTGCCCACCACAACGCCCGGCTATTTTTTGGTTGTGATTGTCATTGTTGCTTTAGCTGGCTGGGGCTGCGGGCACTGTGCCTATCTTTCTTTTTTTTTTTAGACAGCATCTTGCTTTGTAGCCCAGGGTACGATGCAGTGGCATTATCATAGTTCACTGCAACATCAGACTCCTGAGCTCCAGTGATCCTGCCTTAGCCTCCTGGGCAGCTGGGACTACAGGCTACACCTGGCTAATTTTTTTGTTTTGGCCAGTGCTGGGTTTTAACCCACCACCTCCGGCATATGGGGCCAGCGCCCTACTCCTTTGAGCCATAGGCGCTGCCCTCACCTGGCTAATTTTTTAATTTTTTTGTACAGATGGGGATCTCACTATGTTGCCCAAAGTGTTAGGATCATAGGTATGAGCCACCACCGTGTTAGCCACGTAATTAATATTTCTGTAGCTACTCACTGATTAAAAATGGATTTTCCCAAGTTCTTCCTGACCGTCAGCCTGAGAAGCTCCTGACTCTCCAGCCTTTTATTCCTCCATTTCCTCTTCTTCCATCTCTTCTAGCCTCAATGTGTATTAAGTAGCTTCTGGCATCTAGCAAAAGATTTCTTTTTTTTTTTTTGTCACCCTGGATAGAGGGCTGTGACATCACAGCTCACGGCAACCTCCAATTCCTGGGCTCAAGTGAGTCTCCTGTCTCTGTCTCCCAAGTAGCTGGGACCACAGGCGCCCACCACAACGCCTGGCCATTTTTTTTTTTTTGGTTGCAGCCATCATTGTTGTTTGGCGGACCCAGGCTGGATTCGAACCCGCCAGCTCAGGTGTACGTGGCTGGCACCTTAGCCCGTTGAACCACAGGCGCTGAGCCAAAAGATTTCTTGAGTAATGGTGGGAGAAGATATGACACCTTGTGAATTGATTTTATTTCCTATTGTTTTTTTATTATTATTATTCATACAGCATGGTAGACAGAAAAGTGCAGAGTACTTGACCTAGGCTGGGGATTAGGGAAGACTCATCTGATAAAAACAAATTTTAAGCTGAGCTCAGTGAAGTAAGTACTGTATTAACCAAGAAAAGGAGGTATAGTGGTGCCTGTGGCTCAAAGGAGTAGGGCGGGGGTCCCCTAAACTGGAGGTGGCAGGTTCAAACCTGGCCCCGGCCAAAACCTGCAAAAAAGAAAAAAAGAAAAGAAAGAAAAGGAGGTGTTAGGTAGATAGTTAGGAATCCTGCTCTTCTAAGAAAAAGGACGGAGGGCAGGCCTCTAGTCCCCTATCCTGGTTCTCTTCCACCTGTCCCTAGCATTCTCCACACCTGGGAAGGAGTGACTGTCCTACTAACTTACCAATCAGAAGTTTTCTTGGCTCGGCGCTGGTGGCTCAACAGGCTAAGGTGCCAGCCACGTACACCTGAGCTGGCGGGTTCGAATCCAGCCTGGCCCGCCAAACAACAATGACGGCTGCAACCAAAAAATGGCCGGGCACTGTGACGGGCGCCTATAGTCCCAGCTACTTGGGAGGCAGAGGCAAGAGACTCTCTTGAGCCCAGGAATTGGAGGTTGCTGTGAGCTGTGATGCCACAGCACTCTATCTAGGGTGACAGCTTGAGGCTCTGTCTCAAAAAAAAAAAAAAAGAAGTTTTCTTGTTTTGGGTTTCCTGGGCAGGGTGCCCTGGCATCACTGTATCTCACAGGAACCTCAAACTCTTGGGCTAAAGCGATTCTCCTGCTCAGCTTCCTAGTAGCTGGGACTACAGGTGCCCAATAGGATGCCCAGCTAGTTTTTCTATTTTTTTTTAAACATCTTTATTTATTTGTTTGTTTGTTTATTTATTTATTTATTTATTTATTTATTTATTTATTTTATTTGAGACAGAGCCTCAAGTTGTCACCCTGGATAGGGTGCTGTGGCATCATAGCTCACAGCAACCTCCAATTTCTGGGCTCAAGCGAGTCTTCTGCCTCCGCCTCCCAAGTAGCTGGGACTACAGGCGACCGCCACAACTTCTGGCCATTTTTTGGTTGCAGCCACCATTGTTGTTT
>CAUYRH010120923.1:0-16657 GCA_963574655.1 Perodicticus potto | reverse complement strand
TTTTGATCATGACTAGATCTCCAGGAGGGAAAAGTTCCTGTTTTAGTTAGTATGTCTCTCCCCAAACGGGGAGCAGGACTTTCAGGGATGATTAGGGAGGCATGAGAGAACAGCAAGTCATCCCAATTGCAGCTTAGAGGCTGGGAGAAAAATCTGGTAACTGGCTGTCCAGGCACCCCCTGTAGAGTTATGGATTTGGGAGATAAAAGACCAGGATTGGAGAGGGATGCCATTTTTTTAAACTGACTGTTTGACTTAACGAGGTCCTGCTGTTTGTTTTTCGTAACAGGTCACATGCACAAATATATCTGATGGACTAAACAGTGTATGCATGCATAAATATGTACTGAAACCTTAAGAAAAGTAGTAGATTGGATATTTACCATGATGCTTTATGCACATGATCCATAGTTTTAAAATAAAATAACCTTGTTAACGGGCAATAGCTTACCAATTACTTCATTCCACAATAATTGTTGAGAAAATGCTTGTGCCGGGTCCCTCCCTTAGGCTCCAAGGATAGAACACTGAACACAACAGGCAAAATTCCTGCCCTCGTTTAACTACAAATAATCTACAAATTAATGTTTAATGCATCTGTAACAATAATAGTAGATGATGAAAAATAAATCAGTGTGAAGGAATTAAGTGATTTGTTGTATTGCTCTAGATTAGTTACAAAAAAAAAAAAAAGAGTTAGTGCACATAGACAGCCTCCTATTCAAGTTGCCAGTGTCTCAAAATTTTTATCTTGGAAGAAATACCTCCCCCTTTACTAGATTGTCCTTGTCATTGTGATTGCTGTTGTTCTAAAAGTCTTCAATGAGATACTGGTTGAGACTGGTAATATTAGTGATTGCCCATGTGATTATGTAATAATCACATAATTATTGCTGTTGTTCTCAAAGTCTTCGATGAGATACTGGTATTGTTAATAAGAGCTTTGAAGATAATAAACACTCCTTTTTTCCATCTTCTTCACTTATGATTAGTTGGCATCAATTTGAACAAGATAGCAACCTAAAAGGAAAGTGTAGCTAGAGTGAAATGGCAACGTCTGAAGGGATCAGATGCATGAGCGTTGAGAGTGTTTAGTGAAAGCTGTGAATGGACAAGTGTTTACTTTTAAAAGTGAAGGAAGCCAGGTCACCAGCCACATATCAGAGCCAGGCCCCCTCTGCCTCCCAATTCCAGCAAGCTTCATCCATAATTGTCGATTCCAGAGTCAATGCCAAATAGGGGTTCATTGTTTATAATCAAGATTATGAAGTTAAAATAATAGAGCAGTTGAAAGTTGCTTCCTTGATGGAAAAATATATAGAATTGAAACTTAACAAAAAAATATGCATGGTAAGGACAAGCTGGGAAAAAATCATTTCAGAGATTGATGACGTGTCACTGAAGGCTAGGAATACCTTATTCCTTTAAATTCACATTTTTATCAACCACTTAGGCCAATGGCATATTAAAGTCTATTAACCTCAGTTATTCTGTCCTCCAAGTAACATTGGGCAGTGCAAGAACAACTTTAAAATTGAATGAATTTCTTTCTGCATTATAAGATATGCTGTTTGACCTTTTATGTTTATATCAGAAATGCTTAGTTATTCTAAAATCGGTTTGATACACCATTATACTGGCCATAAAATATTTCTCCCTGAAATGTCTCTTTTGCCCTTTCTTCCATATTAGCATCTATTTTATTCTTTTAGTTCAATACCTGAGATCATTTCAATGGAGAGACACTTCCAAACCATTTGTGAAATTGAAATATTACACACAGGACAAATGCATTGATAAGAAAATCATTTAAAAGCTTGGGGTGATGCCTGGGGCTCAAGAAGTAGGGCGCCAGTCCCATATACTGAGGATGGCAGGTTCGAACCTGGGCCTGGCCAAAGTGCAAAAAAAAATTTGAAACATCTTTTTTTTTTTTTTTTGAGACAGAGCCTCAAGCTATTTCCCTGGGTAGAGTGCAGTGGCTTCAGAGCTCACAGCAACCTCCAACTCCTGGGCTCAAGCAATTCTCCTGCCTCTGCCTCCCAAGTAGCTGGGACTACAGGCGCCCGCCACAACACCCAGCTATTTTTTGGTTGCAGCCGTCATTGTTTGTTTTTTTGGCGAGCCCGGGCTGGATTCGAACCCGCCAGCTCGAACCCGTTTGAGCCACAGGCACCAAGCCTGAAACATCTTTTTATTGATCTTCTCGAGGCTCCAGATACATACAGTTACAAACAATGGGAGAGATGGAAAGGGAAAAATTATTGCAGCAGAGAGAAAACCTTGCAGAAGACCCACTCAGTATAGAGGGTAATGAGAAGAGAGGCCTGGTAGACACCGTGGAGGTTCAAGGGAAGGGGAAGTGTGTGGAGCCCGGAGTGGGCAAGGGCAGGCAGCATGGGCAGCTGCACTTTTGAGCAGTGTGAGCCTTCTTTATGTCTTACCAACTCAATAATGCTCGTGGCGAGAAGAATGGATAAAGAAAATGTGGTATATGTCCAATGTAATATTATTATTCAGCCTCATAAAAGAAGGAGATTCTGTCATGCAACAATATTGACGGACTTGGAGGACATTATGCTAAATAACATAAGCTTAAAGGGTACAGAGTTAAAATTATACAAGATAGGTGAGATTTCACTATCTGCTGTATATCATCACGCCTACAGCATTATAACAGTACACACACAAATAGGAAAACAGAGATGGGAGGAAACTTTGGGAAATCATGATCTAAGTCCTTGAGAGCAGAGACATATACCCAAGCTCATTGAGTTGTATAAATTAAATATGTATACTTCCTTGCCTATTAATCCCAGGCCTCAATAAAATATGTTAAATAATAATAGTCATGACATCATATTAGCTTGAAATACAATTTTAAATGTTCATTTTATAAGAAAATGAACAATTCATCTCCTCAGTACCTGCGTTAGAAGCTACTTATGAAAGCAGGAGATCAAGTTATGGACCTTGAAAACTCTCAAATGTTATGAGAGGTGGGAAAATTTGTTTCCTAACTTGTTTGAGGAACAAATGCCAAAGGCATGAACTAAGGCAAAGATAAAGAAGAAAAAAATGGGCGGCGCCTGTGGCTCAAAGGAGTAGGGCGCTGGCCTCATATGTCGGAGGTGGTGGGTTCAAACCCATCCCTGGCCAAAAACTGCAAAAAAAAAAAAAAAAGGAAGAAAAAAATGGGACTGAAAAGATCCTGGGTACATACAGATGAAAGCTTTCCAACAAGTATCAGAAACTCAGGGGTGTACTGGGCACAGGAAGAACATATGTAGCATGAGATTGCTGGGGGAATCTGCAGGTGATGGTTCTGAGACAGGGCTCAAGCAGCCAGAAAATGAGGTTTTATGTTAGTTAAATTAAAGCTCATCTGATGGTCACATGTGACTATGTTTTTGACTTCTGAATTAAAGCCATATGGAAAGAATCAAATTGCAACACTCTGAGTTAATGTAAACTGACAGCTAACTTGAGCTGTGCAGGTCAACATAAAGGTAACCCAGGAAAACACTTGGATAACAGTGTTAGCTGCCACTAGAATTTGGTGTGACTGTCAGATAAAATAGTTTCCAATTACACGAGTACAGTAAATTGATTCAATTTGGAATGTGTATTTTCCTGAGTATGTTTTTCTATATATGGATGTATTTTGCATGTTGGTTTTACATATACATATATATGAATAGAGTAATAAAATTCCACCGTTATAAATGTGTAAATATAGCATTAAAGCTCATATTAATGGAACTAAATCACGTGTGTGTGTGCGAACGCGTGCATGTGTGTGTGATGTGTGTCTATTATTAGGAGACTTGGATCAAAGGTTAGATTGCTCACAAGGAAGTCATAATGACATATTTAACAGCGTAGAACTCAAGTTATTTCACTTGTTTAATCCTAAATGCAATCCTCAATGAACAGAGCAATAGCTCCTATTATTGCCTAGCAGGATTGCCATAAGGATCAAGTTATACTACAGATGAGAGTGTTTTGTTAAATGTCACAATGTTTACAACAAGGCTCAACATTTGGGAAATTCAATCTTTTATCATGCAGATGAAACAAAGGGGAAAATATAAGACTTATGCTAACTGGCATAATAACCAGCCTCATAGCTACAAATCACAGCACATAGGACTCTGCAATATAACCTAATCCTACCAACTCATAAATGTGAAAGTTAGCTGGCTATGTTTGCCAACAATATACGTATCTGTACCACTTGCTGGCTGAAATGAATGAACTCGAAGAATTTACTGATAGGAGCTTAGAATACTCTTGCCTTACGTGGTTCTGAAAGAGCATCCTACAAATCAGCCATCCTTTACGTGGGATTCTTAAACATAAAATGTAGCCTGCAGTGATGCAATGTTACATAATTATCCTAGATGAATAACCTCTTTCCAAAATCACAGTAAGGAGAAACTCAGCATGAATTTATATAATACTCATTATTCAAAGGTGTCAACTCCATGGTCAGCCATCTCCAGGATATAGTGACAGCAACAAAGAGAAAACTCTGCTAGCCTTGGACATCATGAGAATTTTCCCTCTACCCTCACACTTCATTTGCTGGGGCACCATAGTAACACTTAGAGTTTTATCCATAGCTGGGTAACAATCCTTATTGATAGAGGATTCCGACCACAGTATGAAGTATATATTTGAAAATCTTACATTACTAAATCATACTCTTACATTATCAAGAATTAAAATGGAATGTTGGAGGAATGTCAAGAAAATTGGATGTTTATCTTCAATAAGTCTATCTTTATTTGATTTTGGACAATTGAACTCTAATTTCCTCATTTTAATGTCTTTACCTATTTAATGGAAAATGAGAGTGCTGGACTAGGTGATCTCTTAAGCTCCTACCAAGATCTAATATTCTACTATTTATATGGCTCACCATATAACGTAGATGGGAATTGAATGATAGCTAATATCAAGTGTGTATCCAAGTTAGGAACACAGTAACCAAGAAATAAATAATAACTGTTATCATTATTCCACGCTGGATAATTGTTTTCTTTCTCTCAAACATTCTGAAATTATAATTGCTTAAATATTTTCATACCATGCCTTCAGTAATGTTAAAATTAAATTTACTTAGTAAATTTTCTTTTCTTAATTGGGAAGTGGAAAAATAGTGCACATATTTTTGTCTGCACTTCATGTAGCTTTTCATTTGGTGTATTTTGCGCACAAATTTCAGGGGGAGAAAAAACCTTTCAAAACCTGCAACACGAGTATAAAAGGAGTATCTCTGTAGAAATACGTAAAGAAGTTTCCAGATGGCAAAAGCCCATGTCTTCGCCTGTGTAGGATTGGCTTAACAATACCCAAAACTGCAGAGTCAGGCACAACCAAGTAGAGTGATGTGATTTTTGATTTAATGTGGAACCTTTCATAACCAATGTCTTGTAAGAAGGCTTTTTCTTTGGTTTTTTTTTTTTTTTTTTTTTGCAGTTTTTGGCCAGAG
Organism: Perodicticus potto; assembly: GCA_963574655.1. NCBI lineage: Eukaryota > Metazoa > Chordata > Mammalia > Primates > Lorisidae > Perodicticus > Perodicticus potto. The sequence continues at coordinate 11,160 of CAUYRH010120923.1, read as the reverse complement.
CCAGGTTTGAACCCACCACCACAGGCGCCGCCCAAGAAGGCGTTTTTTAAAAATAACAAATGACTTACTTGTGTATATATCTCCATGTGTAGAGGTACAGACATCTTGTCAAACTGCCTTCATCGTGTCAGGCCGGCAGCTGTCTGTTCTCAGTTGTTGGTGTGCCCTTGGCTGAAGAATAGGCAGACACACCCAAAGCAAGACAAGCACAAAATGAAGTTTACCGAGGAAGAGGAAGAGGGTTTGTAGAGAAAGATAAGCTTGCCACAGAGGACAAACAGGCCCTGTGTCTAAGCAAGAGGCCCTGGGTATGATCGGGGCTCTTATTTCGTAATGTCTGGATTGGTCCCTCCTCATGATCCAAACATCGACGCAAAACCACTTTGATGGACAGCTAATGACATAATTAGCCTCGGATTACTCCAGGTCACTCTCTGGATCCTCTTGTGCCCGGTCTTCCCCCAGGTGTGGGAGTCATTCAGTGAAGGATCAAACATAGGGCAGCACCAGGTCAGAGTGCCCACCCCTGCACTGTTCTTCCCAGGTCGAGTGTTAAGGCAGAGCCTGTCCTTGCATTGTTCTTCCAGGTCAGGCATCAAGGCAGATCCTGTCCTTGCGTTGTTCTTCCAGGTCGGGCATCAACAGCATCGAGGCAGAGCACCCACCTTGGCCCTGTGAGAGACAGAATCCTTCACCGTCTGGTGCACATTTTCTTCACTTTTTATTCTAGAGGCCCAAATCTTTGCATAGGGGCAACTCACGTGGCTGCTTCCTACTGAGTGAGGGGTGATGATTCCTCCTAGGATGGCCTCTTGATTCTCTGGGGGTCTGTCCAGGGAACTTCGATATATGTCCTTGGTAGATGGTTGTAGTTGTAGGTATGAGGAGCAGGTAGGCCTGGGACTGGTAGAGAACACAAGCCCATTGGTAGTTTGATGACCTCTAGGTAGGATGAAATAAATTTAGTTGAAAAGTTTATGAGAATTGGTCTGAAATTTAGGATTCCCAGGATGCAAAATAATGGGCTCACCAAGAGGATTACCAAGGGTACCACCCACCAGGGCCTAGAGGTCTCATCTTACACCTGGGTATTGGAGGTGGACTCTAGACAGCACTGATGTTGTCCTGGGACGGTCCAGACTTATTAGCAAAGCAGCTCTGTTCTTTTAAGAAGAAGCAAGTGCTCCCTTCTGCTGCAGTTAGAAGACTGAGGGCCTTCTGTTTTGTGAGCTAACTCTGCTAGTGAATCCACCTGTGCTTGTAGGAGGGCAAGTACATGGCCAACCTGCATGGCATCCTGTGCTGCACCCATGACCAAAGCCCACTGCAGGCCCGGGATGTACCTCTCTAGCTGCTCCTGCAGAGGCTGCTGTTCCAACTAAGATGAAAGGGGAATTAAAGGAAATGCTTGCATGTGTAGGCCCCAGCCACACAGCAGGAAGGACAGGGTGGTTGAATTCTAGACAATTTGAATATCTGGATATTCTAGGCCCAGGGAGCAGGGCAGCTCCCAGGATGCTCAGGTGCCCCCTACCTAGTATATCCCTCCCTCCAGGGGAAGCTGGGTAGTGAACTGCATTTTGGCTGGCACGATAGGGGCTGATTTTCTCTGGAGTTTGCTGCCATACCATTCAGCTCTGTGGACTGTTAAAGTGGCTCCAAGTAAGAGATCAATTGAGGGGTGAGCAAATGGGGCACTAGCCCACTTGCTTTCCCTATCATCTTCTGGAAAAGGGGGGGCTTTAAACTCTGGGTATATGTGAACCTTAAAGTCAGGAGTTTCTGTAAACATAGCCTGGAATTTTAATAAGCAGCTATCTGAAATTCATGTTGCTGCCCCTCCAGGGAGGAGCTTGAAGGCCTGGTGAGCAGTTCTAACAGTAAGACAGCTCCCATGCTGAATGGAGTGGCCTCTGAGAAAAGTAAGACTATGGCTACTCATCTCCCTGAAATAAGCAGGCCATCCAAGTTGTGGGGTCCAGTTTCCTTGATAAATAGGCGGCTAGTTATAACTGTGGCTTCTAAAGCTGTGTTAACACCCCCAGAACTATTATCTCTCATAAAAAGAAGGTTCTCTGAGGATACGGCAGGCCCAGGGCCAGGCTTTGGAGCAAAGATTTCTTTAGTGCCTAAACAGCCTGTTTTGTTCAGATCCCTATTTTAGAGGTTCCTGATTGTATTTCCTTTTAACTTTTATAATAGTGAGTCCCCGTGCCTCCTTAAGCCTCCTCCTCAGTGGAGTTGGAGGTCATCTAGATCTTTCCCAAAAGCCAGGCCAAGAAAATTAGGGCTGTCCTGGAACCCTCGTGGCAACACCATCCAAGTTAATTAGTGGGGTGTGCCACATAGAAAGAAACACGTGCTCCTAGGTTAGAAAGAAATCTGTGCTTGCAGTTTAGAAAGCAGGTGGGAGAAGGGAGGAGGTGCCAGTTCACACCTAATGGGTGCCATGCTCACTATCTGGGTGATGGGCACACTCAGACTCAAACTGTACCCAAGAAATGTATGTAACCAAAATATGTATACCCCTGTACAATTCTGAAACAAAAATATATTTAAAAAAGAAAAACCAACTAAAAATAAAGCATATTAATTTTTAAAAAAGAGAGAGAAAAGAAAGAAAGCCAATCCTAGCAGGTTGGTAGTACAAGTGGTAGCTACCAGAAATGAATGTTCACTGACCACATCCTCTCACAAAGCACAGGGAGAGTAAAGACTTGTTTGGTACGGACTGGAGAGTCCAGTAACCGTACAGCATGGAGTACACACTTATCCAGAGTAGGGGAGAAGGACAGTGTAGACAGCCCAATTGATTATCCATTCAAAGACTTTATATCATTTTTATTAACCCGGATGGAGTTGAAACACATTCTTAGTAAAGTATCACAAAAATGGGAAGCAAGCATCCAGTGTACTCAGTACTAACATGAAACCAGTGGATGAACTGATACACACCCACACAAGAGAAAATTCAATTCAAGTTGGGGAGGGAAGGACCCAGAGAGGGGGTTCAAATCCTAGATATGTGGTGCTGCCACCTAATGGGCACAATGTATGGCACACCTTCTGGGGGCAGGGCACAGGTACAATGGGGACTTTACCTAACAAATGCAAACATTGTGACCTTATTCTGTGTACCCTCATATTAACTTGAAATTTGAAAAAAAAAGGAGAAGATTAAACATTTCTTCTTTAGAGTGACTTGATTACACTTATCTCAGTTTGAAAGAATGCACCCCAAAGAGGTGTTAGGAGACATTTTTGATTCCTGTACACCCATCTAAAAAGTACTTAGGGGCTCAGCACCTGTGGCTCAATGGGCTAAGGCGCCAGCCACGTACACCTGAGCTGGCGGGTTTGAATCCAGCCCAGGCCTGCCAAACAACAATGACGGCTGCAACCAAAAAATGACCGGGCATTGTGGTGGGTGCCTGTAGTCCCAGCTACTTGGGAGGTGGAGGCAGGAGACTCCCTTGAGCCCAGGAGTTGGAGGTTGCTGTGAGCTGTGATGCCACAGCACTCTATCCAGGGTGACAGCTTGAGCCTCTGTCTCAAAATAAATAAATAAATAAATGAATAAATAAATAAATAAATAAAAAGTACTTAGGGAAGAAAAGGTAGAGACTGCCATTTCTCATGGTGCATACCTATATTCCAAGGTGTACATCATGAGAAATGGAGAAAAATGCAGCATTATAGGAAGAAATAAAGTCTTAAGGAAAAGGAGCCAAATTAAGATAGTAGTTCTATTGAGACAGAAAAAATAAAAGAATTCACGGTATTGAATTTGAACCCTAATGTGTTAAAGAGAGAAATGGGAAGTGGAAGGGCATTTGAGGAATGTATTTCAGAACTATCAATACAGAACCACAGAAGCAGACACGTTTATACGAATATAAGTATAATGGTGGTTTGTAAGATTTTTAAGGTTGCAGACATTTGGAGAATATAATAAAAATTATAGGTATAAGGCATACACTAAAATATACATGATTTTGCACATAATTTCAGAAGCTCAGGCCCGATTTATCACATCTAAATCTCAGGATAGCAAGGCTCATTTGAAATAACCAAGAACATGAGAAAATAAGAGTTGAAAATAAATCAATGTCTACTATTTATTTTGGATTTATTATAAGCCAGTGTTGTTTTAATATTTTATGTATACCACTTTAATTTAGTATTTCATTTTGTCTTCATAATAATCAATGATATAGAAATTATTTTCTTCTTTTGCAGAAAAATTGCCAAAGTAGAAAGAAAATAAGTGAACTGAGTATTCTTGCTTCTTTCCTTTAAACGTTTTTACCTGTGTTAAAAAGGAATTATTCTGATATTTGTTAAAATGGTAAGGACGCTTTGTTTGAGATTATTATAACAGGGGAGGGACTATAGCAATACTGCAGAGACATTAAACTCAACTCCAAATATAGCAACACAGAGTGGTGGAATCAATGGATAAAACATGACTAAGAGGAACTCGATTAGAAATGAGGGTAAGGGAATTCTTGCTAAACTAGATTCTTAATAAAATCAGGCCAAGGCGATCAGATACCAAGGATGGGAAGAGTCTTCCCAAACTGGCTTAATAAGATCTCGGCTGAAATGTGCACAGCAGGCCAACAGCAAGCCCCAAGGATAGGTCTAGTCAAAAAGCAACACTCCCATTGCCCATCAAGGAGGGAGTCTTTGTCACCCTAATACTCTGCATTCATGTCTTTATTCAAAAATGTTTACTGAATTCCAATTGTCTGAAAACAAACAAGTGACATCAAATGCTAACCAAGAGAGATGCCAAGGATATATTGTTTCTCAGATGCAAGAAATTGATGATAAATCAACTCAGTGAGGAATTTAAAAGAGACTATCAAAAGTAGGACCCAAGATTTGAACTTCTCAGAAGGATGACTCTTGATTCTGAATGCAACTAACATATTTTTAGCTGATGGAAGCTGCTATAGCTCCGTTTAATTTATGGTTTAGTACATTTCTTTCTCTGGACTTTATTTTTCTTCATTTGTAAATGTGTGCCTGGGGGTGGAGGTTAGGTGGCAGAGTGCATGAATATACTGTATAATACACGTGAGAAATAATTCTAAGAGTCTGTGATTCCGTGGCCTCCAAGTGTGTTTCTGAAGCAGTGAAGAATAATCAAAAAAGTTCATTAAAGAGGTGATGACATAGGGATAGTTGTGGATAGTGAGGTCTAATTAAGAGAATATCATCTTTGTATTTGTACAGCCAATTTTCAGAACAATTATTATCACTTATTCTCTAACTGAAAATCAAATTGTAAAAGAGCTTTGGATCAGGGAATAAAAATTGTTTAGTGAACAGTGAGTGGCCTCTGAAGGTCAACTGCCTGAGATTGAGACCTAGCTCTTTCAGCTGCTACCTAAGTTACCACAGGCAAGTACTTAAACTCTCTGGACTCTAATTTCCTTATGAAATAAATGGGAATGCCAATACCTTCCTTATATAGTTTTTATGAGTGTTATACAAATTAATACCTATGAAAGGCTGAGACTATTACCTGACAGGTAATACAAATTCCATGAATGCCTGGCATTACTAAAAGAGGAAAAATTTAAAATAGGTTGTATAACAAGTGTCACACACACTGGAAGGCATTTCAAAATAAATTACATCATCTGATTCCAGCTATTAAAAAGTATAGATCAGAAGACTCACATTTAAGTCTTTTCTCATATCCCTATATCTGGGTATATCAAATATTCAAGTCATTTGAATATTTATGGGTGTTTGAGGTGTCATCCCAGTTCTGGGGATTATCTGAATATTATAATTAGTAGTAGAAGAAAAAAATGTCACATTAAATAGGAAAATAAATGATGAAATGTCTTTTTCATGAATCTGCATAGTAATCCTTTTGTTTTGTTTATCTCTAAATTCAAAACTATGGCTGACTTTCCTATATATGACAACCAGAAATGACAACGCAGAACACAAACATATTGTGTGGCTAATTCAAGCACATGCTCTTATTCCCCTGAGAAGCTCTGAGGAGTCCAGAGTGATATTTCAGTGTTAAACAGCTTTAATGTGGCAAATTCTGAGTCCAGATGGATTTCATATTTAACCCATGGGTAGGATTATAAACAACTTAGGATTTACACTTTTACTTGTTTATTCAACACAAATAACACAAATCTGCTTTTGTGAACCTGTGTCTGGATAATAACTTTCACTTTTTATTAGTAAGACTGCAATGATATTTTAGAGTTCTAAAAATAAAACCATCTCGAGTTGTATAAAAAATAAAATTAAGGTTGAATCCAAGTAGGATTTTTTTTTCAACATCTCTGATTTCCTCCAAAATGATCATTTCATGCTGAGAACTGTTTGCAGAGCCCCAAACAAACATTTAAGTGCCAAGCACCTGCGTGCTTGAGAGCAATGACTGCAGGGAGGGTGAAAAAGAGTAGTGAACAACATCGATGCTATTTATCACCATTCCTGAAACACTGCATATAATTTTACTCTAACTGTTGACATTTGTATTACGTATTTCAGTTTGCAGCAAAACGGTCAGGTGTACTATATCCTTATATTAATGTAGAAAGAGGTGTCATCTTTCTCCACTAGAAAATCATGTAACTGAGATACACAAAAGTGAGTCAGTAATAGAAGAAGGGCTAAACCTTCTGAGTGCCCTCCAATCCCACCTCCACACCCATTGCCAAGTTGTGTCCTCCCAATCCAAATATCACTTTACTGTTTTGCGGGGTTTTATGCTTATTATTTGGGATTCTGATCAGAATATCTGTTGCCATGGGACTAACGCTGCAGATCTGTAAGAGACCACCTAAATCAAATGTACTGCCTTTCATGAAAATAAGGATTATCCCCTCATTGGTGTATTTATTCTTTAATATACTTTGTTTCGGGAAAAAAGAATTAATTTTAATTCTTCACCCCAATCCAAAGGCTCTAGACAACTGGTCTTATTTGCATTGATGCTGCAGGATTTGCAGCCTAATGAGCTATAGGCAGGCTGATGAATGTCAATAATTTGGCCATAGAATAGTGTGTGCAACTGGCTCTTCACAGCTTTAAAAGCCCAGACATCCAGCCAGGGATGGAAGAAACAGAAATTCCTTAATCACTCCAGGTAAGTAATTCTCAACTTTGCTGTGCATTAGAACCACCTGGGGAGATTTTGAAACACCAATGCCCACGTCCCTCCCCTAGAGAGTCTAGTTTAATTGGTCTGGCATGCTGCCTGAGCACTGGGGTTTTAAAACCTCCCTGAGTGATTCCAGTGTGCACCCAAGGTTGGAAAACACTAACTTAAGGCTTACGTAGAGCAATGCTTCTCAACACTGGCCATACATTAGAGTTTCCTGGAGGATTTTTTCAACTACTGATGCCAGGAAACAAAGCAGAAGCTCTTTAAGTAAGGTGCAGGCATTGGTGAGTTAGAGAGTTCCATGGGGGACTTTGATATGTAGTCATGGTTTGAAACCATTCCTCTAAAATAGTTACAACTCAGAATGCGGTCTAGAAATTAGTAAAAAGAAACAAGCAAACAAGCAAAACAGCTGGCACCTGAAAGCTTGCTAGAATTGAAGGTTCTCAGATTCACTCCAGAGGTACTGAGTCAGATCTGAATTTTTATTTATTTATTTTTTGAGACAGAGCCTCAAGCTGTTGCCCTGGATAGAGTGCCGTGGCATCACAGCTCACAGCAATCTCCAACTCCTGGCTCAAGTGATTCTCCTTGCCTCCGCCTCCCAAGTAGCTGGGACTACAGATGCTCCCCACAACGTCCAGCTATTTTTTGGTTGCAGCTGTCATTGTTGTTTGGTGGAGCCGGGCTGGATTCGAACCCGCCAGCTCAGGTGTATGTGGCTGGCACCTTAGCCGCTTGAGCCACAGGCACCGAGCCCAGAATCTGAATTTTAATAAGAATTCCAAGTAAAGAGTAGACACACTAAAATGTGCAGAGCTCTTCTGGACTGTTTTTCCAAAGACCCAAGGAAACTGGCCCAATTCTTCCATTTCTTCTTCTCACTTGACTTTCAAGTTCCATATGAAAATATTCTACTCATTGGGGCCATTGGAGTAAGTCCCTACTGTGCATGCTTAAGCTCCACACAGTACAGAAATAATTACTTACACCTAATTGTCATTAAATTGCTGTCCACAAAGATAATATTTGAGCCAGGAATTCAAGGCTCTTCATAATCTAAACTGATTTAACCTCTTTCTTGACAACTTTTTCCCATTTCCAAGCATACTACCCAAATATAAAAAGCTATTTTCCCAAGTATGACCTATACCTCCTAGCCTCCTATGAATTTATCTCTGCCTAACATGCTTTCCTTCCATGTTCAAATACATCCTTTACAGTTCAGTTAATGTTATTGTTCAATGAATACTTCTAGGACTCTACCCCATTTCCATCTGGTAATAACCTACCTCTTCTAGTACAGAAAACTAGGCCTTTCTTGAGGCCCATTTTACATTCTTCTTCTTGATAATTTTCTAGACTTGTTTTATGTCCTCCATCAGTTGACAAGTTATATTAGGAAAAAATCTATGCATAATTCACTTCTATAAAATTCATACAACTTTTCGCTGAGCCAAGCGTGTAGTAGATAATCTTTGGTCTTTCTTCTTACAATTTCTTATACTTAAGCAGTTCATGTCAGTCTTCGTAGTATAGCCAGTCTATTCACATGCTTTATGTCCTGGATATATTTAGGTCAGATTTTCACAAACTGTGGACTTTGCAGAATATGAATTATGAATTTCTAAGGAAGACACTGTATGAAACAGTTTGGAGCTTTATATGCCAAATAACTTTATTAATGAGATTTTCACAGGCATCTCTTGTTCTACATGACACATTTTGGGATATTTTTAATAGTAGTGAGTAATAAGTCATCTAAGGTAAAGTTAGGACTATCCAGGCTTTCATGGCTTACCCAGGAAGACTTGCTTTCAGGGTGAACATGAGAGTGCTAACCAAAAGAGATAGAAAGCTGCAATAGTATTATTCTCAGACTGAAAGGGTGAAAATTTAGAACAAAACATCAACTTAGGAAGCAAACAAGAAACTACAAACAAAAACACCATGTTGTTCTGTTGGTGGGCTGGGGAACGTGTGGCTATGGGGCCACATGTGGCCTTCTGAAGCCTCGAGTGTGGATGTTTGACCAAGTCCAAATCCAGGCTTTGTTCTGCGTAGTTTATATTAGAAGGAAAGGCCTCACCTAGGGATCTGGTGGGCCACATGTGGCCTTGAGGCCACAGGTTCCCCACTCCTGCAAGTTTCCTCAAAAAACTAAAAACAGAACTGTTATATGACCCAGCAATCCAACTGTTGGGTATACATTGAAAAAAGGGGATATCAGTATATGGAAAAGATGTCTGCACTCCCTTGGGCATTACAGCACCATTCACAATAGCCAAGATGTAGGATCAACCTAAGTGTCTATCAATAAATAAAGAAATTGATAAAGATAAAGATAAAGAAATTGTGGTGGTACATATACACAATGAATTATTATATAGCCACAGAAAAGAATGAAATCTTGCCATTTGCTATAGCCATTTGTAACATTATATTAAGGGAAATAAATCAAGCACTGATAGACAAATCTCACATATTTTCACTTGTGTGGGAGCTAAATATTAAAAATGATTAATCTCATGGAGACAGAAGTAGAATGATGGTTATCAGAGGCTAGAAAGGGTAACTCCCTCTGGGAGTGGAGGGACAATGTGGGATGGTTAATGGGCACATAAATATTTGATTGCACAATAAAGTTTCTATAATCAACAAGTTAGGGTATATTTTAAAATAATTAAAAGAGTGGAATTAGGATGTTCCTAACACAAAGAAATGGTAAATGCTTGCGGTGATGGATAACACATTTACCCTGATTTGATTAATACACATTGTATAGCTATATCAAAACATCACATGTACCCTATAAAGATGTCAATATATGGGCTCAGTGCCTGTAGCTCAAGCGGTTAAGGCGCCAGCCACATACACCAGAGTTGGCCAGTTCAAATTCAGCCTGAACCTAACAAACAACCATGACAACTACAACCAAAATATAGCCAGGCATTGTGACAGGCACCTGTAGTCCCAGCTACTTGGGAGGTTGAGGCAAGAGAATCACTTAAGCCCAGGAGTTGGAGGTTGCTGTGAGCTGTGATGACATGGCACTCTACCCAGGGCAACAGCTTGAGCTTCTGTCTCAAAAAAAAAAAAGATATCAATATATGACTATTATTTACCCACAACAACAGCTTATTTTTTAAAAATAAAAAAATTAGTGACTAACTCTAAGAGTGACTAACTCTCACATAAATTGTATTCAATTTTGACCAAAGTACATTACTTAAATGTTAATTTTTAATTCAACTTGTCAATATGTTGTTAAGGATATTGCATCCTCATTTATAAGTGAAATATGTTTGTAATTTCCCTTTATAACAATATATTTTCTCCAATCTCAATATCAGGCATATCCAGATCAAGTAGAATGATTTTGAAATATTTCTTCTTTTTCTATTATCTATAAGATTTGGCATGATCTGTTTTTGAAACTCTCTTTTACTTTTATTTATATAATATTAGTTGTCGATTTTTGAGACTTTGGAAAAAAAAATAAGAAGTTAACTGATGACTTCATACTGAGCCTCAGAGTCAAAGCATTCTATAATAGACATACTCTTATTTGACAATGTGAACGTTACTTTCTTGGCATTATTATTATTAATATTGCTTAATACTTTTTTTCTTTTTGTTGTTGTTATTGTTGTTGGAGATTCATTGAGGGTACAAGAAACCAGGTTACACTGATTGCATTTGTTAGGTAAAGTCCCTCTTACAATCGTGTTTTGCCCCCAAAAGGTGTGGCACACACCAAGACCCCACCCTCCCTCGCTCCTTCCCTCTCTCTGCTCTTCCTTTCCCCACCCCTCCCTCATTCTTTCTCTCTCTGCTCTCCCCTTCCCCCACCCCCACAGTGTCATTAATTGTCATTAATTGTCCTCATATCAAAATTGAGAACATGGGATTCATGCTTCTCCATTCTTGTGATGCTTTACCAAGAATAATGTGTTCCACTGCCATCCAGGTTAATACAAAGGCTGTAAAGTCTCCTTTTTTTTTTTTTT